>CM031381.1:4374553-4499663 GCA_018290095.1 Polypedilum vanderplanki | reverse complement strand
AATTTAATATTCTCAATAACATCAATGTCACATCATTCTCTTACTTGAAAGGAAAAAAAGATAAAGTTTCCAATCTTATTTTAAAGTACAAAAGAAAAGAAAAAGAGTTTATTGTACGATGTTTATTGAAAAATAAAATTTATCTACAAATCAAGGTGCCATATATATGTGTGGGGTTTCGTTGGAAACGAATGATGTGTTTATGATTGAAATCTCACAGATACCAAAATACATAGAATCATTATTATTGGTGACTGTAATGTAAGAAGTAAAATTCAGTCACGTAGAAATTGATACGTTTAAATTTTATTATGCACACAAGACATTTTTCTTATGCTTGCCTCTTTAAATCTCAACTTTTATGCTCCGTATATATAAACTCTCCACTCACAGCTTCATCAATAATTTATTCATGAAAAAAAGCTTCATCGAATGCGTTACGTTACAGTGAATTTTTTATATTTGCAAGAGCTTTACACGTGTCATGTTGTTTCTCAACAATTTCAATCTTTAGCCATCCCTCGTTTACTAAACCCCACTCATATGATGCTATAAAAAGCTCATACTTGTACCATAAATTTATAAAGCGGCTTCATTCATGTTTATATATAACTCAATTAAAGAGTTGAGTATGTTATTGTTTGTTTTCGAAATAGCACAATAAATGACTTTCTTTCTCTCACCCTCTGCTACTTCAATTGCGTTCTCAATAATCAAGTTATTGAATTAGACAAGCTAAGAGGAAGAGAGAATGGTCGATCTGATTTGCGTCATAATAAAATTTACAACTGAGTCAATCAAAAGCAATTGATTATCTGTACGCGTCATTATTTTCTTGTCAGTCAAAAGCATCTCATCTATTTCAAGTACCATTTCTTTCATCTTCTACTTTATAATGCACACGTGCCTATTAAAAAAAACAATATGATAAAGAAAAGTTATTTACATTTAACAGGAAGTAGTCGCTATCCTTATAATGAAAATTCGAGCTCAGATTCAGAAGAAGAGAAATACTTAGACGTTTAAAGTTGCAACAATCAATAAGTTTACAAAGTGGCCAAAGTGGTATCTCATCAAAATATGAGAAATATGGTGGCTTCAGTAGCCCTATTAATAATTTAGAAGTTTTCAGCCGATTCTTTCATTAGACGTGCCATCATCAACGAAAATCGTTAAACATAATAGATACAACAATTAGTAATTATAATAATAACAATAATAATAATAATCTAAACTATAGTCAGCATCGATATCAAAGACAACAGAGTAGAGATTTATTAGGTCAAGCAGAACGAGGTAAAATTGGTGGTGGTTCACATTCGAGTAGCGAATGTAGTTCAATAGTTCAGTTGAAGCGTCTGTTGAAAGCAACATGGGTCTCATTAGTCCGAGAGAAAAGGTGAGAAACTTCTTTTATTTCTAAATTTAACTTATTTTTAAAAAATTATAAATCATTTAGAACGAAAACAAATAAATCCAATTTTGGAAAGAGTGTGTGACAAGATGATAGAAGAAATAGTGGAAGTAAAACAGGAAGATTGAGTGTCACTCATCAAGACAGCTTAGAGGACGTTCCCGATATCAATAGCAACAACCAAGACGTAAGACAGTCAATCAATCAAATCATTAATTTCACATTCTGATTGTTCATTCTTTTGCAGTGCATAGTTGATGTCATGCAAGAGCCTCTTTTTGATACGAGTGATTTAAAGTCAATAAAATCTGATTTTGATTTACAAAGTCCAACAACCTCAATGATTGAACGAAATGGTTGCTTCATTGAATTAGCTCTTTTATACGATGCACCAATGCGAAAAATGACTGTTCATGTACTGCAATGTCGGTGTTACCAACAACGCGAGAAAAGGCCAATTCAACTACGCATTCGCAAGTGCGATTACTAATGTTACCAAGTAAAAAACAAAAAACACAAGACAAAAATTCGTTGCGGTGAAAATCCTCAATTTATGGAGAGGTAAATATTTAAGGAAGGAAAATAAAGTAAATTACAGACAAATAAATTAATCATTTTCCGTGTCATTATTGTTTCAGTTTTCTACTTCATCGTGTCAATCCTGAAGAAGTAAATTCGATGGGACTACGAGTGCGTGTCTACGGATGCGAAAGAATGCGTCGTGAACGATTAATTGGCGAAACAATTGTCTCATTTGCATCGATCGATTTAGAATTGGAAACGAATTTGTGGTTGCCACTTGAACCACGAAATAGCTCAATTGTTAGTTTTCAATTTTTTCCCCTTTTTATTCACATTGATTATTAATGAATTATTTTTTATTTATGTGTAGCTAAATGGCTCATCTAGCGATTTTACTGAGTTTAGCAAGATCCGATAGCACAGGATCAACAACGTCCATGCAACAACATGGAAATGTTCCAGAACTTTTAATAGGATTAGGTATTAATGGCACCACGGTCGTTTCACAGTAGAAATTGTGGAAGGCAGTCATTTTAGGAATTTGTCATTAGGAAAGCACCCGATACATATGTAAAATTGTGTCTTGTAAGCAGTATGGGACAAGAAATTGCTCGTGCTAAAAACATCGACAAAAACGAGGACAACCAAATCCACTATTCAAAGAAACTTTTGTATTTCAAGTGAGTGTCTTAATTCATTAAAAAAGTTTTGTCCTATAAAATTTTTAATTTCTTTTATCGAAGGTCGCACTTTTTCAATTGAACGATGTCACCTTAATGATTTCAGTATATGCGAAGAGAAATATGAAAAGAAACGAAATGTTGGATGGTTTAGTTTAGGTTTAAATTCAAGTGGACCTGAAGAAGCACAACATTTTAATGATATGAGAGATGCAGCAAATGTGAACGGACAAGTTGGTAAATGTGATTTGATTGCGAGATGGCATGTTTTTGATGGATTCCTGATTTAACTAGCAGAGATCTTCACCAGAAGGCATAGTATATCGCATTTCATGAAAAGACTGTCAAGAGATGGTGCTTTGGCATTGAGTGGTAAGAAACATGAAGATTCTTGCACAGTCGATGTGGATATATGCGATCAATTGCCAGGTGATGATCTCAATTTTGTTTAGTTTTCAGTCATAATTCACTTTGCGATATAATTCGTTTCAAATATATTTATTGATTCACTGCTTTATTCATAAAACATCAAAACAAAAAATTCATTTACTTACAAAAGAATGTGATATAAAAAATTAACAAAGAAAATTTCCTCTTTAATTACCAAAAGAATTTTGCATGAAACGCTTCTTATTTATGACTAATTTTCAAACAAATTAAAATGTTTGTAAAAATACGAAAAAAAATTTTGATGTCACAGAAGATGTGAAGAGTAAGTAAAAAAATTTGGAAAAGTTTCATCTTTTTCATAAATTTTTTTAAAAATACGCACAATGTTTAAGGAACTTTGACGAATCTGAATGTATTAAATTAAATTTAAAGGAAAAATTGTCTATTCTTTTCAATTAAAAATTATTGAGAAGTAAAGTAATATAAAGGGAAAATTTTTCGTCAGTTGTTCCATGACAGTACCAAAAAAATCTATAGGACTCTAATTATAAAATACAAATTAAAAAATTATATAGGAAAAGTTAAAATTGCAAAAAAATTTATGAATAAGCCAAATTTAAATGAAATTTTAAAGGAAAAAAATTAGAGTGATTTTTGAGGAAAAAAGCTTCTTATAGTTTATTTCATATGCATATCAACGATATATATTTTATATAAAAAAATGATGATTTTGATTAAAAATTAATTGGAAACATTTGAATTTTCCCAAAAAACATAGATTTATTTAAAAATAATTTTTTGACTAAAAAATATTTATGGAATTCTATTCTTTTTTTGTGGATGATGGCGTAAAGTTTTATGGTCAAAAATTGGAAAATTAAAAATAAATTTTTAAAAAAAATTTGCAATTTAATAAGTCTTGTATCAAGACTAAAAAATTTTCAGTTTCTTACGCCACATTCAATTTGTATTTGCCGTCATAAATTCCATAAAACATTTTTTAGTCACAAAATTATTTAAAAATGCAAATGGAATATTTTGCAGTTAAAAAGTCTATTTTAAAATTATAAAAACGGAAAGTTTCTTATTGAAGATAAAAAAGTGAATTCAAAAGATTATAAAATGTTAACGTTAACACTAAAAAAAAATATTTATAAGAGGAATAAAAAAAAGCAAAATCGTTCTTTTTGTGAATAAATGAATCTATTATAAAAGCTTAAAGGATACAGTTTAAACCAATAGTACAGAATCAAAAGACGCACAGGATCAAAATACAAATGATGCTATATTTTGTATCATTATTCACAAAAAGAGTGATAAACTATAATATATTGTAAGGCGTGTTTCAAATGAAAGTCTTCGATCAAAAAAATCGAAGGAAAACGCGTCTTTTTGAAATTTTTGAAACTAGAAAAAATAAAAATGAATCGAATTTTCATTCATTTTTACGAAAAGATATAAAATGAAAAAGTAAATGATTGTCAACGTAAACTTTCTTTCCTTTTTCGTTCTTTGTGGCTACAAAAAAAAAAAAATGAACGTCCGTTAAATGTGAATTCTATTCAGTTTTTCTTATTCATTATGAAATAGCTTACTTAATCTCTGGCTATCATTTACTTACAAAAATGAAAAATCTAAACTTAACAACAAAATTAATTTGTTGGTGCTTTGAATAACACAAGTATTACAAATCCTTAGTACCTTTAAATTCCTCCTCTTACACATTTAAATGAAAAAAAATTATATATTTATATTTAAAAAAATATTTTTGTCTATTTTGTCCTTCTCACAAAAAAATGAAGAGAAAATGATGATTAGAATGCACAAATTTATGTCTTTTTATATTCTCTTGGTAACAACAATTTAATGAAAAATTGTTGTAAATTGTTAATTTATTGTCAAAAAAAATTGATGGATTTTAACTATCATATATAACTTATTCACGATAATGAATTAAAAATTTGAAACAAAAATTGCATGCAGGCAACAATCAAGAAATTATATTAAATTGTTAAAAATGATGAGAAAAAAAAATTCTCTAACCTTCGCCTTTTTCTTCTTAAAAACATCCAAATCTATTGAGGAAATTATAAATGAACAAATTAATCACGAAATATATTCTATGTTTGATTTCTTGATGTGATTCGAGACGGAAAAATTTTTGAAATTGATAAAAAATTGATTTTTGTGACCCATGAAGATGTGGAAGATAAAAACTCTCAGTGTGTGATTTTTACCAATTTTTAGATGTGATTTTTTGTTATAAACAATTCAAATTTAATTTTTGTCAAAACTCAGCGTTTAAAAGATGATAATGAAGAAAATGAAGATAAAAATAATCTTAATGAACGTAAATTGTCAATTTTTTATAATAAAAGAAATCTCAAAATAAAAAGAAAACTTTCGAGTATCTCAAAAAACAGCAAAATGTTTTATTTTTTAGGGCTAGTAAGCATGTTCTATGATGCAATTCTTATTAATGCATTTTTAGAATATCTACTAACTCTTAATTTATTTTTTAATGTCAATACTATAATCATTAAAATGTTAATTCAACTTCTTTGAGTGATTATTTTATATCGAATGTTTTGCAAATATATTTTTGATCGTAATTATTCAAGCGTTAAATAATAATCGTTAAAAGTCGTAACATTATTTCAGATGATTTACACATCATCAAATATGTTTCTAGGTCTAGATGTATTATCATCAAAATCCGGTCTAAAGTTCACGTCAGTTGAAATTCCAAATCTCGCATTAATCTCTTGTGTCAATGTTCTGCCATATTCTGGACTTAGATCTTCCATATTTCCATTTGTGTTATAACCAACATTACTAGTACTGCTGTCTTTCAATAAACCACGTCCTCCAACATTTTCACGAAGTTGAAAGTCGCGTCTTGTGGTGGCATTTTGATTTCGTTGTTTCTTTCGTTTTTCTCGCATAATCAAATCACGACCTTCATTAACTAATTCAGAAGATATTTCGTCATTTGCCATAAATTGTTGAAAGCCAAGTGCATTTAGAATTCTCGAACCGAGAGAAAACCAAGTTGCAGCACAAATTGCAACCTAAAATTGAATAAATTCAAAAATATGTAGTGAGTTGAATGTTCAAGTCTATAATTACCATGAGCATAGGAAAATAAATATTGAATCCGTTTGCAATAATTCCGAGTACATCCATATGTCCCATAATTTGAGTGTAATAAGTCTCTTGAATTCTCTGTCGAATTATATGCGAGTCCATATGCATTAATCCTAGAAAGTTTAAGCACATTGGTGGTGTCAAGCGACATAAAAGCATTCCACTAAAAATCAAGCTGTGCTCATTCGTTTGATGATGCGGTGCTAGATAGTAAAGATTAAGAAACTTGATACGAAAGATAGTTGAGTATGCACAATAGCAAAGATAGCAAAGTGTAGCCATTGAAAAAATCTCGATCGTTACAAAGTCGTAGCTTTGACGTGCAATATTTAAAATTCTCGCAAAAATTGAGAGAACAGGACTGGAGCTGAAGAAAGTAAGTTCACTCCATACAACCATTATTGACATAATTGCAGTTGTAGCAGCAAGTACTTTGAGGAATGGCGATTTTATGACACACTCCCAATACCATTGGAATGTTGGATGACAATTACGTTTTGAACTAAGTTCATGTCTAAATGGTGGCGATGATAAAAAGTTCATTTCAACATCTTCGAGATAGAGAATTTTTTCAACTTGTACATTCCATAAAGCTTCAGTTCTTTGTAGCACTTGCAATGACTTGATGACTTGTCGATGAAGTCGGATTAATGCTTTTTCTGATGGAACTGAATTTGCTCCAGATTCGCCACTTCTTACACTTCTTTTTGCTTTTTCCATAAGCTCACTTGGAACTTTCCTTAAAATTTCTTCTACACATGGACGAAGCTCATGATTTAGTGGAACAATTAAACTGAGCGATTGCAATGATTCTAAAACATCTTCACAATTTTCTTCAGCTTCTGCTTTATCTGAGCTTAATTTCGATAATTTAAAATATGCATGCTGAAGTGTAAACCCAGCCTTTGAATTATTGAAGAGACTTCGAGGAACTTCAACAAGTGCATAACCGAGCAGCAGGACTAGAAGAAAAAGACCCCAAGTATTACTTGCTGATGATGCAATAGCTTTAAGTTTGGGCCAGTCTAAATAGACGCCAGGTTTTAGGGCAATATAAATGAGTAGTACGCCACATATAAATAGATAAGTTCCATAATAAATTGCATTATCAATTAATGCTGACCTCAACTTTCCACGAAAATTGAAATCGCCCGCTTTTAAATAACTTTGCATGAGTGGAAGAATAATCCATGTAAGAAATTGTGAACTCCAATAAATAATTCTCCATAAGTTAGGAAAGACATCATCAGAAACCATGCCCCATGGTTGTTGGCAGTTACTTGTGTTTGTAATGTTACTATTTTCTGCAGTGGAATTGTTTGTTGCGATACATTGACGGTATACAGTCTAAAAATAATAATAAATTTGTTATCATAATCAAAGCGTGAGTCATAAAAAAATATAAACTTACGGCTGTGATGTCGAGTGGAATTGTAAAAACAATGAGAAATGAAAAAGACCAGGCTATAACAACTGATACTGACACCATTGGGTGTTGTCTTGGAATGTTTCCATAACGATAGAGGAATCCAATACTTAAGATGAATGCAAAACATATGGCGAATGCTAGCAAGTACATGGTTTTTAAGATTTAAGACTTTCTTCTTCTTATTTTTCTCTTTTTTAGCAAAAATTTTTTTCTTTTTTTAAATTTATTTTTTTTATAGTGCGTATTTGCTTTTTATGGTTCCTTTAATTCAGCAGCCTTTGATTGTAATTGCTTTTGTGCCTCTAATTGCATCTTTTCCAATTTCTCAAGTGTATAAGAACGAATTGGAAGCAAATGAGGCTTACAAAATTGAAATTCTTCTTTCTTTTTCTCGTAAAATAAATTGCAGCTTTTCGGAAATATAAAACTAATTTCTCGATCGCCACTAGACAAAGACATTTCACCAAAAAAATTGTATAATGTCGATGAATAGAGACTTATTTTTGTCTCTTTATTGATTTTTCACTTCTTTATACTGCACTTTATAGAGAGAAAAAAAATTCAATACCCACAGTTGAACTCAGTTACACGTCAAATCAATTTGTATTTCAGTTAACCGACTCTTCAGTATAAAGGTGTGTATAGAGTGAATAAAGCATGTAAACAAAAATATAGAATTATTTTGTTTTCTGATAATGGACAAATTTTCATTAATATCTGCTGGATTATTTTCAACTGCTGGCATTTGTGCTGTAAGAGACATTAAAATATATTGAAATATGTCATTATGTTCTCAAAAATTTTTACTTTAGATAATTGCAATTTCAAGCAGTGAATGGATTGTTGAAGTTGGAAATAACTCTAAATATGGATTAATGTGGTCATGCTTGACATTAGTGAATAGAACCCATCAAATTTGTTACACACCTGTTCTTTCTGTGGAATGGCTCATTACATTAATTTTAATTTTTCTCGGAATTATTTGCATTACGACAGTTGTCATATTATTATTTGCAAGTCGATGGGACAGAAATGTGATTTTCTATGCTCGTTGGATTGGATTTACAGCAATGGTTGTTTTTTGTCTGGCAGCCGTTATTTTCCCTCTAGGATTTTACATTGAAGAAATTAACGGAGCTCAATTTCAACTACCAAACAGTCATCAAGTTGGTATTAGTTACATTTTCTTTATATTAGCACTTTGGATTACGGTCATATCAGAGCTTTTTGCTGGAAAAATTTGTTTACCGCATTTTTAAAAAATGACAAAAATAATCTCATTAAAAATAGAAAGACAATGAAATCAATTCAGTCTTCATGCAAGTTTAAAATGACTGTTCATGTAAAAAAGATGTTGTATGAATCATTTTGATTTATGTCTATCTCATTTTGATACTTATTCTTATTAGAATTCATTATTGTGTCAAGGTGAAGTGCTTAGAGTGTCATGATTCATGAATAATTTTTGCACGAGGAATTCATCGAGATGTTTAAATTTTTTTTCTGGAACATTTCTTTAAATTTATTACAACCAATACATTCACATTAAGAAAAATATTTTTAAAATTCTCATTAAAATTTTATGCAACAGTTGTTTGCTATTTATTTTTGTATTCAAAGTTTTAAGTTTGGGAAAAAAATCCTGATCAATTATTTAATATTTCAAGTTCTTTTTTTCTTCTGTCTCCAAAAATAGCTCTCCTTACAAAGTCCATTTTTTTATTGAATCTCTCTTAAATGTCAATAATAATTTTTGCATGCAAATGATATTTCTCAGACATCGTTTGTGACGACGTCATAACAATTATGAAGGAATCATTTTACACTACTAAAATTTACTTCACCTTGTGTACAATACATACAATACCAAAGTATTTTTATAAGCAAATTTTTTGTAAATAATAATTTTTTGATTCCTTAAAGAATAATAAAAAATCAATTGAATGAATATTTTATTTCTTTGTGTTTGTAATTATCATTACTGCCGTTATACCCTTTCATAAGATCAAGGAGACTGTAGTTGTTGAAGTCAAGGAAAGAGAGCAAAAAAATGAGAGCTAATGAGTTTTAGATTGTAATAAAAAAGAGAAAATTACCAACTATTGAGCTTTCTAAAAGCTTAGAGCTGAAGCTTCCAAATCATACAACACAAATTAAGATGTCACCAAAAAAGAAAAGTGACAGAAAGAAAAATGATGATGTAATCGCAGATCAAGTGATATTATGTGCAAAAAAAAAGATAAAACATAAACAAAAGATCGTTCATTTTTAATGACTCCACACACGAAGCTTTCGATTTCAATGACCCTCTCATATACAACTACAATTAAATTACATTAAAGAAATGAAAAAAAAACTGCAAACATAAAAAAAATACTCATTTAGTTTTCTTGAATACTATACCAACATTAACAATGAGAGAGCAATCAATAGTGGTATATTTTCATATTCCACACTCGTTTACAACGAAAAAGCAATAACAGAGTATTTTATATATGTTCGTACATAGACATAGGCAAGAAGCGAAGTGCAAAAGAGTGTACAATGCTCACAACACTGCTGCTGCTGCTACAACCTGTTTGAAGTTTTTTTTTCTGCTCGACTCCAGCAAGTTGATCAGTCTTTTTCAGTGTTTGACAAACTTTCGATCATCGAAGGTTTCACAGAAGTTTTTCTTTTATATCTTCGGTGTTTCGTTGGTGCTCTCTACGGTTCACGCTCGCGTTTGATAAACTTTTTTTTCCTTTAAAAAAAGATATAGATTATTAAGCGGATTCGCTAATAAATTTCATTTTACTTTTTCTTCTTTTAAATAATCAATTCCAGATTAGTTGTGTAATCAAAATCAATAAATTTTTGTGTAAATTTTATCAAGAAAGGAAAAATAAATTAAATTTTTCAATTTGCACTTTTATTTTGTTATTTGCTTATTTATTATCTTTTTTTGGCACAAATTGTGAAGTGTGAAAAGTGAATGAAGTGAAATTGGTAAAAATGAAATGAAAATAAGTAAAACAAATATCATACAATTGATGTCAATTGGTAAACAATAATTTTTTTTCAAGTCCGCTTGCATGTTTCATGATAAAGAAAGTGATTCGAATCGAAACGTTGTCATGTAGTAGTGGTGTGTTGCTTAAAAAATAAAATTTTATTTATTTTTGAGAAGTTATTGTTATTTAATGGTCAATATAGACAAATAAATAAATAGTTGAAAAAGCTTATATGAAAAATTGCGCGATTGGTGCACATTGAACAAAATTTATATACATATCATATATGTAGTTTTTTATTTTGATAAATGGGTGAAAATTCCGTTATGTTATTAAAAACATATGAAACGACAGAAAGAGAAAGAAAAAAATTGCTTTTAACATACATCGAACGACTTCTCTCAAGTTATTTGATTAGCAGCAGTCACTGTGTGTTTTTTGCTATTCATTTGTGGACTATCTGAAAGTGTGCTTGTTAATTGAGACAAAAGTAGATAAGAGCAACCTCAACTCATTCATTGATTGCAAAATTGCATTGAAATTTTTTTAATTTCATTCTCACGGAATTAAGAGTTCTCTATGTTAATTGTATTTGATTGAATCTCGATTTGATCGTGAATTAATTTATACATGTATATGAAATAAAAACTTATTTACAGTTCCATGTGAATATGACCCTTTCGTAAAAAACAAAAATTTTGTAATGATAATAGCTGATTTCACTATGTTTTGCCATTGAAATGATCAATTAATGTGACACAATTCTTTTTTTTAATCTCTTTATGTGTATCAAGGTATATTACGATCGAATAAGTTGCAAAAAATTGCACACAATTGACAATCAATAATTAATTTATTCCTCATTATTTCAATAATTGAAAATGGAATTAGGTTTGGCATTTTCAAATCGAAGTGCAAATTATCTCACTGTTGTGTGAGTTGTGAATGCTTTACAAAATTATAATGCGAACTCATCACCATTTGCATTTAATTTTTAATTTTTTTAACATCTTCATTTGAGTGCTACTAGATACGACATTTATGGGCATGTGATCCACTTGAAATTTCGTACAACACAAAGTTCAATTTATTAAAATTATTCATGCAACATTCTTTATTTTCTTTATTGTTTCTGTCAGTCTGTATGTCTCTAAGTATTTGAGTTATTTAATAACTAAACGCAAGCATTTTTCATGACTTACGACCTGTAACATTAATGAATGACAAAAGGTCATGAAAAATGTTATTGAAATTTAAAATACCCAAACTAATGAGCGATAATGTGCTGAGTATGATAATGAGTGCACCTATGATTTTTTACAGTTTTTTATGTATGATAATCAAACAAATGAATATTTCACAAAGAATTCTTCATTGTCATAGTTCGACTTTAACCTTCTGAATATCATCATCGTAGTGCTTGTAACATTTGAAAATAGTGAGAAATATGAAGATGATGATAAAAAAGTGAGCCTGAGCCTTACGGAAATCGTAAAAATACAAAAATGGAATAAGTTATATAGGAATATTTAAAAGCAATAATAAAGAACAAAGAAGAAGAAGAATATCAACCTAAAACATGTATAGGTTTTATTACAAATATATATTGACATTAATATTTAGTTTTAAAGCTTCGCGTGCAATGTTTAACTGCACAGATCTTTCATGCGTTCTTCACCATCATCATTACTACGCAAATTTGCATCATTTAAAAAGGCATCTCGATGGTCATCATCATGATCACGAAAAAGACGATGAGGATGAAGAAGGTAAGTAAATTATTTTTTTTTATTTAATTTATGAATCGATCAAAAGATGCTGAAAATAAGAAACAAAAAGTCAAGACAGCTAGCATGCGAGTCAATACTTGACCATCTTTTATTGCATAATCATGTATGCAAAGAGTCATTGAAATCATGTCATAAAAAATGTTAATGCTTCAATATTAAGGTGACATTTAATTGTTTGTTTCTCTACACTTTTTTGTGTGTAGACATAAGGCAATTTTTTTATTGTTTCACACTACATTGATCTACCCACAATCCTATCTAAATATAATTGAAGCCTCATGGCAATAACGTATAAACATTTCGTGGCATACGAAAAAAAAAAACTTTCGAAAGTTAAGAAATCATTATTCAATACTCATATTGATCTTTTTTTTTTTCGATATGAAGTAAACGAGCGTCATTTTATTGTATGATTTATTTTTACACGCATACAACTTTTAAAGGTAAACAACCTGTTTTTTACCTAATTTTCAAATGTAATGAACTTCATTTTCTATATGAAATGAGTTTAATGTTATTGTTTGATTAGAAATAAGGAAAATATATTCTAAATTATGACAATAATTAACACTAATTTTATAATAAAATCTTGTTAGTCTCAATTTATTATGAAATGTGTCGATTAGTGAATTACTGATATGTGGGTAATTAGAAGTAATTAATTACAGCAGGAACTTCTTTATACAAGCTACCAGGTATATACCCAATTAACAAATGTCATAAAAGATTTATTTTCTCAACAGTGTGATTTCTAAAAAAATAGTGAAGTAATCAAGTGTGTGTTTAGCATAAATCATGATTTAAAATAAATTTCTATTGCTCTTAGCATTTGCATCTAAAGATAATTGAGATCGATAATTGCATGTTTTTTTCTCAATTATCAATAAATTTATATTAAGTAACTCTTGTTAAATTAATAACATTTTTTTCTCCAGGTAACAACTTTTTGAAAGCCAATCAATTCATTATTTTATTTTTGATCAGTTTTACGATGTTGTTGTCAGAGAGAGAGAGAACATTGACATTAACATAATCGATTAAGTGAAAAACTTACTATTTAATCACATTTTCTAAAGAAAACAATAATAATTTACATCAAAAATATCAATATGAATCAAGCATTTTCTGATGAAATTTTTTTTGGCACAATAAAATTATTGAAAACTTCAAAACTATGTGTGTGAGTCATTTTCTAAAATAATTTATTTGTCATTGAGTTGTAGTTTTTAAAGTGCATTTTAATTACTTAAAAAAGCAAATTCAAGAAAGTATTTTGATTTTATCGCGAGTAAAAAATTGGTCTTGCACTCTACCACACATGCATGCACATACGATGAAGAATGTCAATCATACTTTATTAAAGAATGTAAATTAGGTGTCAACACGACCACAAATCACAAACAGCTTGTGATCTAGTTCATTAAGTATGCCTTAAGTAGAGTTTGTGAGTCCAAATGATACCAATAAAGTATTATGCAATAGCTTTATCGAAAAACGAGCGATTGAAAGTAAAGCTGTGCAGAAAATGTGAAAGTTGCAAACATTCAACAATGAAATGTCTGCCTGCATAGTTTTAAGTGCATCGTGAGACAACAACAGACTCGTTCTCTCTCAAATAATAAAAGTAAGATTTTGGCCAAGAGATAATGCGTCATCGTGAAAGCCACACGAATGAATAAATCTCTATTGTGGTGCAATCTTGATCGATTACTGTCGATTGCATTAACTTGACAAAATGTAACAAGTGTTGATTTCATCACGCCGTAAAAAACGAATTAGAGAAAGAGCACTGCTCTATTCATGCACATTTTTATTGAATATATCGCTTTTCATTCACTTACCGCAACATGTGCGCTTAATTAAATCTTATCGTTTTTATAAAGAAATAATTTATCATAAGTTTTGTACACACACGCGTATGTGAAAAGAGTGCAGGCAATAGAAAGAAATAAAGGCTTTTTTGCCCACAAACGAAAAAAAGTTTGAAGGTTGCACTCATGCATTTCAATGGGCTTTATCATGCAGCCACAATCACGTGAATGTTTTTTTTTTTGTGTTGATTTGAAAGTGAAATGATGAATTACATTCAAGCAGGCTATAACAATAGCGGCACTAAATTAGCGAAATAGTCTTTCACGAGGCTAGTAAATGTCAGCGAAAAGAATAAGCTTTGAAAGTGTTGAGAAAAACCTCAGAGATGAGACATTTATGTCTAATTGTGTTTATTTAATTACACTTCAGTCATCATCATCATAATCATCAAAATTACTGATTCATAGTAATTAAATTAAAATTAAATGATTGATCAGTGATATAATTTCTTTCGGCAATTAACAACATCGTAGTGAAAATTAGCAATTGAAAAGAATGATCCGGTTTATTGATTTAATTCAAGACAATGTATGAGTGCGCATTTAGACCTTTCATGATGCTCTTCTAAGAATTAATCTTGCAATAAATTATTTCTCTATTTTAAAAAATTAAAGAATATTCTCCTATTAGCATTAACTGTACAAACAAATCAAGGTTAGTAAATAAACATTCAAAGTTCTTTTTAGCTATTTAAGATTACGCGGCAACTGAATTTTTTTTGTCATTCAATAACTTCAAAAAGTCATCCTTTTATCATTGAAATTTGAACCCGAAGAAAGAATTTTATTGAATTGATGATTTTCCAAGAACGATTATTCAGAGACTTTGAAATGTTCATTAGGGACTCATAAAATTAAGATTTTGAGAAGTATCTCGTGACGAACAAAGTTTAAAAATCTTGTTCCATCTCGTTAATTCTTTGATTATTCTGAAATATTCTTGTGTTAATCGATTAATAGCACTATTGTGCAGAAATAATAATTTGTATTTTTTGTAAGAATGATAATTAAACATTTCCAAAAATATCGTTCCACTAATTTACTTAACATTTATTCAAAGTTAAAACTCTTAACAAGTTGAGGCAAATTATTAAATTAGAATTTTATAACCTATATGTGTGCTAATTTATGTTAACTAACTGAAAAATCAATCAACAATGAGCTTGAAACATGACAGATTGATAAATATTAATTTTATGCATTTTCATTAAGATAACAACCCTCTCTTTTAATATTAAATTTTCTTTTCAAATTGACCCACATGCAAATTTTTTTGATATTATAAAAAATTGCAATTCATCGCTTTTTAACCTTTACCAAAGTCATTTTTAAGAGCAGTCCAAAAGCCAACACACAAGCTACTGTTATTACTTGTTATTTCTATTTTGATTGATACAGTTGCATATCAATCTAGAATAAGTTTACACGTCTATTTGTCGAAGGTTCATTGAGTTATTTATTTGTCGTGCAATATATTTTAATCTATCGTTGTATTTCACGACTCTCTTTCTCTCTCGTTACTTACTTCGTTATGATTATGTGTAAAAATGAGTTTATTAAAATATAATTCTTAATTCTTATATGATTGTGTGAGCTTTTTTCATAGTATAAAAAAGTATTTGTCAACAGTAACAAAACGCGGCAGCGCAGGGAGAGAGAATTTATTATTTTTTCTTTTTTTTCATAATTCTACCTTGTTGTTTGTGTACAACAGTAATAAGCGACACATCGGTTCATTTCACGATCGGGTAGAATTTAAAACATTCAAACTCGCTGTTGCTCCCAACATTTGAGGCAGGCTTTTTTTGTTCAAACTCATACTCAGTTGATTTGAAGCCTTTGCGATAAGATGTTGCATGCGATGTGTGCTCGCGTACAATGAAAAGATACAAAAAAGAATTTTTCTCGTGCCGGGACGAATATTTTGCGTAATAATAAAATAAAGTGAAATCATTTTAACAAGAGTTATCATAAGACTATTTATAAAAAATTAAATACATGTGAAAATGAGTAATAAAATGTTGATGATAAGATAAATCAACTGTGAAGGTGACAAAAATAGAAAAAAAAAATAATTTCTAACCAAGGATAGAATATCTAAGGCCATGAGCATACACATCAAATCGATAATGTTTTGGATAGAAATTGATATCGTTAGAAAGTGTAAGAAGGGTTCATGGAGAAAAGAAATTGATTGGGAAATGATTATTAATTGATAATAACACTCGTGCTTGCGTGACTTTGTCTCATTTCACTCAGTCATTTTCCTTCAACTACAATAGTATTATTCTGTTCGGTCATTCGTAATAGGAAATTGTTTAATTAATAATGAACGATTGATTGATGAACATTTTCTATGTTCTTTAACATAAAAGTTCATTGTCAAGCTTAAACTTTTCATCTTAATTGAAATTACTTATCCATAGTAATCGATTGGGAATATTTCATTAATGCTTTGAAAAACATTTGAATAAATAACGTTAAAATATGTCAGACGACAAATATTTCCATAATAATGAAATGACAAGTTTTATTTTTTTTTTGTACAATATCATTTGTCACTACGTACAAGATCAAATTTTAAAAATTTGCTTTCTTTAATTGCATTATAGTGAGAGAATTCAAAATATTTGCTAAATTCAACTCAAGTGTTTTTGTCTTATTGACGCTTTTACGTCTTCATCTCACGAGTATATGTAAATGAAATTTCTTTTCTTAAACTGTAAGAATGTCGTCATGCAGAAGCTATCGATCGATCAATAACCACTAACAATGTGACACAAATCTTAATATCTGTAAATTCTTTATGCAAACACATCTGGTGGGATGTCTGGTATTTTGTATTTATAGAAAGAAATAAAAATTTAAAATAAATTTTAAAGGAAAATTCCTTCACTGAAATTCAATATTTGCATTGTTACACATGAAGATAGGCGTGATAGGTGTGTTTTTTTTGATTTAGAATAATTTTAAAAGAGAGAACATTTTAGAAAAAAGTGGCTAATGTGAATGGCAAACACAGTTTCACATTAACTGGAATTCGTTTATCAATTAGTGACTTTGTGTTAATTTTTATCAGTCATTCGCTATTGCCAAAATGAGGTATACTTCAGCAATTATATTTATACATCACAAATTGTCATCAGTGCTTTCGAGGATATCGAAGAGAATTGATGTGTGTGCTCGGTTATTCTGAATAATATTATTGTTTAAAATCTATTAAATTATAAATTTATAATTTTTCATCATTAAAATATTCCATTCAACCTTTGTAGGGTTATTTAAAAATCGTCTTTATCTATTGAAATATTTTCAAGTTTTGACTAAATCTCTTTGTCTCTGTAATTGACGAATATAAAGGAATACAAAATTAAATAAGAAGTATAAGTGCAAAAGATTGTGTGAAAATTTAAAAAAGAACAATTCTGGATACTTTCGGATATGAAATTTTTGAAAACATGTCAAATACAACAAAGACAAGTGGTAAGTATTGCCAGATCTAAAATTTTAAAATTACGCCTCGTAATTCACCTCACGATCATTACTTTTGTATTGACTATCACGTGCTTTTGCAATAAAGCACTCATACACTTTCCAAAGGAAATTTCGTTTCAGAATAAATAAATTTTTTTGCTGCAGGTAGTGAATCAATTTGAAATAAAGATTAGCAGCAACAATAAAATAGAGCACAATTGAGTTTTCACTCTATTTCAAGTTCACGATCGCGATAAGATTTTGTTTTCGTGTTATTTGAAATTTATATAGCACTCGGGTGTAGTCACATGACATATTGGAGTTGAGAGCGCGCGTAATAGAGAGAGAAAACTCAAAAGTTGTAAACAGATTCAGATTCGTCGACCTCTAACGAGATTCTTAGTGTTTTTTTTTATTAAATTTTTCTCACTGCGTTACAACCACAATATTAACGATCATTTTTTATGGTAATAAACATCTTTCTAAGTATTAAGTAAATTGGGTTATTGCGTTTATATTGAAATGCGCAAATTGAGTTTATAAATATTATTACTGGACTTCTTTTGATAAATACACTAAACAAAAAAGTCACCAACTTCTCGTACATACACACGCTATATAAAAAAATCAGTTGCGAGTGAAGGTCAGCACTCTCGCTCTCTCTCCATATGTAAGTTTGCTTATAATTTTGCGCTTGTAATATTTCAAACGTTGTATGCCTGCTTGCAGTCGTGTTGTTTAGCTTTTCGATGTCATTGATTTGCATTCAGAGCGGTTCTCATTTCCTTAAAAAATCATCGAAAATACTCACAAACTTTATAAGTACATTAATGCTGCGTGTAAGTGTTAATAATGAGTTAGTTTAATGTTTATTCTGTGCTGCTGCTGCCGGGATTTTTACAATTATATGTTAAATAGATAGACTCACCCCAAAAGGGCCCACAGTCAAATGAATTTCAATGTTTTAATAAGCATATTAACTTCCTTATTATTTTTGTCGCTTTAAATGTACTTCACGAATTCTCATCACTCATTAGACAATAATGATGATGATGATGTTTAAAAAAATAAGTGTGATGAGAATTCGAATGAATGATAACAAAAATATTACGTCATAGATACAACTTCCCTCTAATATTTCATTTTATCTATGTATTAAAATGATATTTTTGTAGTCAATTAACGTTGAATTTCCTCTATGATATTATAGGCAACAAAAATAAGTTTTTTGTTTCAGTCGATGTAATTCTATTTTGTAAAAGAGATTCACAAACAATCAATTCATTGTAATTGCAACGATTATTAATGGAAAACTTTTCTGGTAGATTACAGACAGTAGGATTAAGTCATGCATGCTTTGTCTGTAGCTAAAATGATAATGGAATTTTTTGGATAAAATTTTATTACAACAAAATTATTATATCGTTTCGGTTTGTGATTTCAAAATGAGCCAAATTCAAACTCGCTCTGGCAGAGAGAAGTCGTCAACATTTTTCAATATCTCTCTCTCTTTTATAAACTTTTCAAAGTCATATTTAATGACAACGCGACTGATATAGTTTTTTTGAGCTTGTTCACGTTTTTATTGATGAGGGGAATTTATTATGAGAAAAAATCAATTTTTATCGGCATTAACAGTTCCGTGTGAAACTTTTTTTTGTTACTGTTGCAGCATGTACACGTGAAGATGCGTTCATCAAAATTTTTAAGCTACAAAAGATTCTTTGATGATTTTCAATCAATATTCAGCAATCAAATTTAAGTCATGATAATTTATTGTTATAGCAGAACGTGTATCATTAAATGGGAAAAAATACGTTATACTCGATCATCTGTCTGTGCGCTTTGCTCTTCCTGCAGCTGGCAATACATGTGTCCCGTGGGAGCCATTAAGAAGTCATTCATCTTATAAAACGGCTTTTTGCGGTTCTCTTCTTCCAATTTTTTTCATTCTTATTTCTTTATTGTTCAACTAATTAAAGTCATATGCTTGATTAACCTGTTTTTCAGCGTCACTGATGAAATAAAAACCTTGAACTTCGTAATTTGTCCAAAAAAGATTTTCTGTTGCGAACGACAAACGAATTTTATGTGTGTTTCTTTACTTTTAATAGCCGCCATAAATGGTCTGGGAAACTTGTTAATATTCATTTTGGGGAAAGAGAAATAGATATTACCAAAAGAAAATGAGACATCACATTTATTCAGAATTTAAATATTGAATTTAAACTGTTTCCATTGGCAACTATTTTGTAATAAAATAAAATTATGAAATTATTGACATTTTACCAATAAAATGTTAAATTCAGAATCTTTTACAAATAAACAAAAAGTTTCATTTGATTGACTGATCACATACAGTAACACGCGATCGTTCCTATGAGTAAAGAAGCATGTATCTACCGAATGCTGTAAATTGATCTCTCCTGTTCGAATTTAAAGAGAAGTTAATTACAAAGTGTTAAAACAAAATGACTTGCTAATCAATTATTGCGATAGCAGCAGCAAATCAAAAGAAAACCGCAAAGTATTTCGTCGTGTGTATATGATTTGCAAAGTGAGTAAAAGTAAACTATGTGTGATCAGAACAACAATGCATCATACGGAACATCCTTCAAAATTCAAAAATTCAATTAATTCAAATTGATTGAATGGCTCTAATTAATTAGATTTGGTGCTATTAGAATAGATTAAGTAATTAATTGCTCTGTTTTACCCCTACATTAATGTAATATTTAATATTGAATCGACATTGATGTCAAAATAGAAAAGAAGGAAATGTCTTTTATTTGCTAAATTATTTAGCTATAGTACTTAATTTGACACGATAAAATCATGTACATGCATATAAATAGTGCATTAGAATAATAGTATTAATTTTTGTTTTGCTTATAAATCATTCGCGCTTTCCTTGTTCTCTACTACTGCCTTGCTTTTTATCATCGACTGAAATCAATTACAGTCAATTAAACTGTGTAAGCGAGGTAATTACATAAGATGACAGCCTTGAAAATTCCGTTATATTCTCTGCACAGATCTACATTCTGCTCACCTTCTTCTACACCTCTTTTTCAATGCTACTAATGTGGTATCTTCGATTGAAGTAAATTACATATTGCAGTATGTTAAGATTACATAAAAAACATGGTATTGTAGTCTCATACCATTTTCGCAAGATTGATCCAAATATCATGCTACTCAATTTGACATTGCAACCATATATTTCCTTAATAGTATGCTCACCTCAATAAATCAATATACCACTGCTATTACTGTTGTTGTTGTTGTTGTTTAGCGGTTCAATAAACTTGATGTTTTTACAAAATGACTGCTTGTGACATTTTTATGAACTTTTCGAAGGCAATTCATCACTAATTTAGTTTTTTTACATTAAAAAGCACTTTCATGGATATAGTGAAGTTAAATTGCAATATTTATTATTCTAATCAATGCAAAATGGTTCTTATTAAAAATATATTTATAAGTAGCTGATTTTAGAGTCATTTAAATTTTTATATCACGATACAATTTAGCAAAATTAACAAGATTTATCTATATTTAGAGAATTTTTAACTTTTTAGGAATTATTGCGTGACATATTTATTTTTAAGGTTCTAAAAAAATTTCTTCAAGCATGACATAGAATAATTAGATAGTTACAATAAAATGGACAAATATGCAAGTCATTAAATTATGAAAAACTTTTATATAATTGCTCACATAGATTGCATTTGCAAGATCAATGAATGAATGTCGAAAGTGAATTTAAATTGATTGAATATAAATTTAATAGAAAACGAAATGAGTTAGCGAGTGTGTAAACTCATTATTATCTCGCAATTGAGGTGAAATGAAGTGAATAAGAAAAGAAATGAGTAAAATGTGTCAAGGTGAATGAAGGCCATATCATGATTTAATCATTTGAGGTTGGATTACTTTTTCTTTTTCATTATCTCAACGCCCACGTGAGCATTTCGAAAGTGTCAAAATAAAAGATTTGCACATTACGATTATATAATGAAACTTTCAACATAGCGCTGTCTGCGTTATAAAAAAACCATACATGAAAAATAATGACAGAGAAAAGTTTTCTCCGAATTTAATTTTTTTGGGTGTTTATTGTTTATTTAAAAATACATTTTCACTTCATTATGTTTATGATTTTAAATAATAGTCGGACATCCGACTAATTAGACTATGAAAGAGACTTATGTATAGTTAAGGTTGATGTTCTTATTTCATACATTAATATTTTACGAAACTTTATTAAATTGATACTCAATATCCGCAATGTTACATTTTTACTCTATTAATGATTTCTTAATTTCATTTTGTATAATAAGTAAACATTATTTATGAGCTTTTGTAATGTGCATAGCTATGAAACTATCAATTATGATGAGTCATATGAAACATGCAATTCCCAAATGAAAAAAATTTAAAATGCGATAACAACTAAATTGCTTGCAATTTGCATTTGTATTATTTGAGCTATGTTGAACAAGAGACAAACATGTGTTTGAGTTAAAACACTCATTTAAATCTTTTATGAAAATAACAAATACACTCCATACTCAGTCACTCATTCACATTTGCAGTTTGCATTATTCTGTTGTTGTTAGTTGTATGGAGAGTAAATAGATTGGCGTTGAGTTATTGAATACATGACATGTCTTTGGCACTAATTTCAATCAAGTGTCTAATGAGAGTTGTATAGTGAATGAATACATAACGAATGCATAACACTTAAAAGTGGGTCCAAATCTCGGTTACTACTACTCAACTGCCAATTGACTGACTACTGTATATATGTATATTGTATTATGCAATCCATTTCATTACGATTTAAACGTGTGACTTTTATCTCCTCTTCTTCATCTTATTTCTATTACTTTTCATATTTAGGCGAGAGTAATTTATGTGTATAAGCACTGATGGATTGGATTTGTCAATATTATTAAAGTTTATTCGCTAAGGCATGAATATCGTTTGTGAAAGGAATCAAAGACATTTTTATTGCTGTAAAATGATCAAATATATCACGTTTCTTATGCCAACTTCCAACTGTTTTTAATCGATTGAAGAAGAGATAAAACAAAATCGTTAAATGATTCATTTCCGTAATTGAATAGCGATTGTGAGAAAACTTTACTTTTTTATAGTAATTTTATGTGTTTATTTCCATTGCAAATTTATGAAAATGGCATTATGCAATATGATTCACTTAAATGTATAAAATCACTTTCATTGACATTTTAAAGAGAATTTTTTACATTTCTGATAGGCGGTGAAAATAAATCATTTTTGAATTGCACAACTTTCTTAGAATTAATTTTTTTCCAATAATCATTGCATTTTTATATTCACTTGCTTTCTTTCATTTTCATTGTCAAGGAAATTGCCCATAATGTTCACTCTCTCGTACACCGTGAGTAATCGATTTTTTGCTCTCTTATTATGCTCTTTAAAGCTCCGCAAATTTCTTGCTAATTTGACTAAACAATGCAAACTCAAAAGTAGAGGAAGTAAATCAAACGACCTTAATTTCTATTACACTAGTACCGCAAAACAACCAGAAACAGCCGCATATTGACATAGGAAATGAACTCTAAAATGCTGTCGTGTTAGTACCAGCTGTTTAATTTTTTTTGCTTTGTTAGCATCTATTATGGCTCTTTTAGCTAAAGAATGCTGATTTTTGTTTGCATCTTCTCTCTCTATTTCGATAATCAGTTATTGAAATATTTGAGCTTTTAAGAATAGTTAACTCTTTTAACTATACAATAATTAGAAATTCAAGATGAGTATTTTTAATAATTAGCACGTTTTATTTATAATGTCTAGATTATGCAAATGATTCTTAAAAGCTACTTTGTACATGCTTTCAATAACTCGCCTATAAGCCTAGTATATTCATTAAATAGTCATTTTAATTAAACTTTTAATTATTGCTTTGAAACTGTCTGCTAATATCATTACTTAAGGCAATTTTAATCGATGTCAGATGTTAAGATTTCCTTCGGTTATTTTCAATATTTTATTAACACGTTAAAACAAAACAAACTAAAACGTGAATAAGTTTAAGAACTCAGTTATTTTCTTCCTATTTAAAATGTTTTTGTCATAAATCAATTAGATCTAGAAAATTAAATTATATTAGTAATTAATCGGCTCAAAACCTAGATTACTCAATCGTTGAAATCTTGATTTAAAGCATAATTTTAAAACATTCAGCATTTTAATGTTTCATTTTTTTTGTTATTCTATGTTCAATGTTTTATTGTTTTGTGCTCAGCACTCAATGTTTTGTGTTTAGTGCCCAGCACTTAATGTTTAAGTGCTTCATTTTACAGTACTTATTTTAAAACTATTCCTATAATCTTAATTAGAACTATCCTACTGCACTAGTTATAAATAACAGTATTTTCAGAAGTTCATCTATTTTTAAAAAAAATTAAATTAGATTAAAATTTAAATTTTTCTCACGATCATTTTTAGTGAAAGAAACACGTTGGAATGTTAAATTTTTTCTTTTAACTATTCATTTATTTAGACTTAACAAATAGTTAAACACTTTGATGATGCATTTGAAAGCTGATATTCTCATCTAGCAATATAGTAACGAGTGTATTTCAAAGTTTGAAATGTGAGTGTTGCGAATGACGTAGAAAGGAATTTTCATTATTTGATTAACTTCATTCACACGTTTTCAATTAGTTGCTGATAAGTTGAAACCTCTGTGCTGATAAAATGTTATCAGTTAGTTATTAAGATAAGATTACATAGAACAATTGGAATTAAAATGATTGAACTAGTGCAGATAATTAAGCTAATTATTATGAGAAAATACTGATAAGTTGAAATATATTGATGAATGTAATGTTATAAATTCACACCTAATTTATGACTTCCAATACAAGTGCCAAACAATGCTAATGCAATCAAGTGCCTATTACAATGAAATTTACATTCCAAATTTGAATGGAACAATGAAAATGTTATTAGGTGCTGATAATTTTACGATCTCAAAGCTTTCAATCAAACAATGGGGTTCTCATATGTTAATTTTTGAATGAATCGAAATTCAAGATCAAGTTTGTTTTGCTTCTTTTTATGTAAATTAATGAAAGCAGTTGTTCTTCATATGTTCATATATATGAGGAAGATTTCAGCTGACATTTAAATCGTATGAGTTTTCATTTTTATTAGACAAGTTAGTTTTCTTATTATTTTTTTATTTTTTTTTTTTTTTGAAAGGTGTCAGAAGTTTCATTTAAATCATTTTAAAAATTATATAAAAAAATAGAATCTGACGGATGAGAATTTAAATTAATTTAATTTCCTGATTAAACGAGATATATAGTGAGAAAAATAAGAAGCTAACGAGAACAAGATTTACGCATTGCATTTTAATCACAATGTGATCACATTTAAACTTTGTGCGAAGTAATTAAATGAAGATTCTTGTCATTTTTTCATTGAAATAACTCGTTTAGTCAATTCTATTTTCTCTTCGATATTCACTCTTTGCATTCAAAAATGCCGGTTTGGGCTTTCATTCATTCATTCATTCATAAGATTACGTAAATTTATCTCACAAAAACAGGATTTCTGTTCATTCGTAAAAAGTGTGTCTGCAAAATTCTAAGGAAATATTTCGCTGATATTAAGCAATTCTGAAGAAATTTGTTGTCACGCGCAATCAGTTAACTTTTGTTTACCTCAATAGTTTTAAAGCCTAAAATTTATTCAGTATTTTTGGGAATTTCCATAAAAGTCAGTTATGACTAATATTTTACAACCTTTACTTTTTTTAAAAAATATATTTATATTATGTGTGATCTCTGCAAATATTGTACAACACTAAAGCTCTCTGCTTTTGTCAAACAAAAGTCCAACCAAAGAAAAACCTCGCTTGAGGTGCGTATATGAATGTGTCTATGCATAGAATAGATTTTTTTCTGCTTTCATGTGCTATAAATTTATTCAACAAACAATAAAATCAAGGGAGGTCATCGTACGTGCAAATATAAAGCAAGCCTTTGAATATTGCGTTCAACACATTCAACCACATCAAAGCGAGCGAGTGGTTAATGGCTTGTAGTAATTTTCGTATCTGATTCTCTGCATAGTTAAGAAAGTAACTCTTTTCATTGGCGTAATATAAATGGAACCGCAGTGTCTAGTTGTTTTGCAAGTTGTTTCTTATATGTACATATTTATAAAAATGCTGCGTATTTACTGAACAAAAAATGCATTATTGAACTTTTCACTAAAATCTCGTCAAAATGTTTTATTTCGTTTCAGCAGATGGAGCAGGGAGTGACGTAATTGATCCAAACAATATAACAGACCTTTTAAATGACGAAGGTGAGTTTTAAATTTAATTTTTAACCAAACACAACGGCAACAGAAAATTTAAAAGAGTTAAGCTTTGAGCTTTTTTATAGAAGAGAAAAAAAAGTTTGAATGTCTCTCTTATATATCTCTATTTTTTACTGCTTACTTACAATGATATATATGTTATATCTTTTCTATTCAACTTAGCGAGACTTTAACGAAATGAAAATCGTTGGAAGCTCTTTTAAAACTTTATCTTCTCATACATTCACATTAATCTCATTACATAATACTTTTAATTATTTTTGTTGATCTCTTTCTTGCACATTTCATCTCATTTATTTGTTTTTCCTATTATTTACAGATTCTGACCTATCATTACTTTCCCATGTTGGTAAGTGTGAATTTTAATTTTTTTCCCTCCTATTTATCCATTGTAATGTAATACAAGTTTATTACCCTCCTTTTATTATTTTTAACAACAAAAAAATCCATAATTAACCAGTTTAAAGTGACTGCTTTTTGTTCTTTGGAACAATTGTATCAATACCTACTCAAATTACTTAATTATTTAAATGCGTCAAGAATTTATTTTTTAATTGTGAATGTAGGACAAAAATTTAACATGGAAAAATGCCGCTGATTTTACAAATAATAAATTTTTTAATGCTCATTTTTCCAAAACTTTGATACTTTCGCTAATGCCGCTTTCTGTTCTTGACGATATTAAAAGTAGTGTCAATATCCAGAAGTGAAAAAACTCAATGTCACCATGCATAAAAGCGCCGCTCAAGTTACTGTCTGGCACAAGAGTGGCACATGTCTTCTCCATTTCTTTTATTATGCCATTTCTTTAGTCTAGGCAGTCTCTAATTACAGACGACTTAGTGAATCTAATTTCAATTCCGACTCTACTTTTCCTTGTCACTTTTAATTCATGCGACTTTCGTGTGAAGGAAAAAGCTTTTTTTTCATTTATCTCTTGTCGCAGTTTACAAGATACAATAAAAACTTCACACCTGTTGTGCTTATATTTATGACATGCAAATATTTATGCGCACGACAAAGAACGATTGTGAATATGTAATTTAATTATCGAGAGTTTAGAATTCAATTAGATTTTAATGATTGTTACTTTATGACTGTAATGTGTTGTGTCATAAATGAGTTATTATAATACACTATTGAGAAATTTCATTGAGTTTTGCATTATTTTAATTGTTAGCTAATATTGATATAATAAAACATTTAGTTCACTTTCGTTTACCCTTTTTATCTTCCCACACCGCTCTCTCGCTTATCTTTTCATAACAGCACGCTTCATTGCTCTCATATCTTCCTTCATGTATCAATCTTCTTCTTACGTATTTGGAATTTTCCAGAAAGTAATAACAATAAAGTTCAAATTTGAAAAATTGTCAATGACCTACATCAAATCAATTTCGTTCTAATTTTTTTAATTAAATATTTTCTTTGTCTTTCTATTCATCAATTAAGTACTTTTTAGTCATGTGCTTAATAGCTACGAAAAAAATATAACAATTTATCAGCATTCTCGTCACTCGCTTTATGTCTCGTGCAAGAGTAAATCATATACTGTCGGTTGTTATGAGCAATCGTTTCTTTTATCATCACGTGACTCTTGTTTTTTTCCCTCTATCATTATCGGCTGCTCCATATAATTTCTTATTTTTTTACAATATATCGAAGTATACAGATATTTTTTGTGACGTATATGATTGCTATTGAATTATTAAAAAAACTTTAAAATTTCAAGTATATTATACATCAATATAAGACTAAAGCTACAAAAGCAAACAGCTGTTCAAATTCTGTGCACGAGAAATAAGTGTATACGTATGTAGCTCTCTCTCGTTTTTTGTCACAGCATAGTAACGGGTGTTCTTTTTCATGATAATTATTTCAGTGTCAATAACTTGAACTTCTTTATCTCTCGTACTCACGATGACGTTTATACATACCATAAATTAGCATAAATGACTTATAAACGTCAAGACTTTATGAATATTTTATAAATCTATGTTATGCCTTTTCAATTATTTTCCTATTTCGCATGATTGACTCAATCAGATTGAGCTTTTTTTTTGTTAAATCAAATATCGATAAATCATCGTCTTTCACGAGAGAACAAAATCACTCGGGTATCGAGCAACAATGAGCAACGAAAACCACATGTCACATGAAACGTAAAAATGTTGCGCGACATTAAAATGTTCATCATTTAAATTTGTGTTTTATTCTCATCTCATTGAGCAAATTGATACTAATATCAATCGATTTGATCAAGTATTTTCGATTTGTAATATTAATTTGTTTGAATTTTATAAATGTAAACAACTGCAAACAATCAATGTGAAATGGCAATTTCCATTGTTCGAGTGATTTTCCCCTGGTCTTACATATTTTCATAATAAGCTAAATCTATTTTTTAGTTCTTTTCCATCTAATTTTACACTACGATGATGAGTAGAAGCAAGCCGCCACCGCCAACGCTTCTCATCAGTCAGCAAGTTGTAAATTACTTCCACTGAATCAATTAAACAATTAAATTTTAAATATTTATATTTTTCCACTGTTTGTGAATGAAGTAAATTCACGTCATTCTCTTCTTCTTACTTTTAAATTATATTTCTTTACGCTTGCTATTAATTGATTTTTGTAAAAATAAACATTTTTCAAATTTAGCCAAAAAAAAAAAAACTAAAAGTCATCATCACACATCAAAAATAAAATATCATAAACGTTGATAAATTATGTGAAAATAAGCAATCAAATTGCTTATACTGATAAGACATATAAGCTAGACGGTTATAAATTTTTGTATAACATTTGTTTTTTTCCCTTGTTTTTCTGTTTTTACAGACGATCCTAATGATGTCTGGTACATCATTTGTGGTGTGATTATTGCCATGCTTTCGGTTGGTGTAATTATAATTTTAGTAGCTGTAACTATCAGGTAAGTGTTATTTCCCTATTTTATTTCTTTTTATCACAGTTCTTTTAAATAACAATGATGATAATCATAATTACAATAGAAACCATCATATTTGACGGATGACGTCTTTCACATGATTTTCATAAATATATTATTATTATTGCCTTGAATATCTTGACAGTAAAAGCGCACTTTTCTTTAACTCACTCGAAAGTGTATTTTAAAAAAATATTTTCGTGTTTGCCTCTCTCAACGATCATCGTTGCTTTTATTGTTTGTGTGTTTTAATACACAACGACGTCATAACGAATTGACCCCCTCGTCAATTATTCAACGTAATTATCACAAATAAATATAAAATGCTTGTGGGGATTTTATAATGATGATAAGATGAAGAGCGCACAAAAAATTTATTGTGAATGAATGAAATAGAGGGAAAAAATATTTGTGGCTCGTTTTGATTCATATGTAGAAAAAACGCCTCTTTGATAAGAAAATACAAGTTAATACAAAAATACTATGAATTGTTAATTATAAAAAGCGTAATAAATGAATATGATGAAATTACAAAAATCAATTTGATAACTTTTATAGTCAATTGTGATTAAGCATATTTTTGTCGTAATAATATAAAATTGAAATAGGTGCAGAATAATAAGATCATTTGCGGTTAAGAAATAGAACAAAGGAAGGGCAATGTTCAGAATCATATGTTTTATTTCCTCATTTTTCTCCTTGACTTATTTTTTAATATCGCAAAACTTGATAATTACACATTTTCACGAAAATGCAAAGAAAATATTTACCTAAAACAATGAAAAGAGAATTACTCATACAATTCTTTTATGTTTTTCACCAGGACATTTTTAAATTAATGAAACACTACCTTTTACTCATTCAAGCAGATTAATCACATCAAAATATTAATAAAAAATTGTCTAGACGTTGCCAACTTCTCTCTTTCATTTAGACTATGATTAATCAGTTCCAGTTTTTCACTCTTTCACTTTCAAAGCAATTTCGTGATTAATTCTGTATGCCAAAACTGACAATCAAAAACATGTGGGTGTAGCACGAGATTTGATTTGTTTTTGTTGTTCAACAATTCTCAGCTTGTTGCTATAATTCATTTGATCAATACGGAAATCTTTCTTCTTGTTATCTGATACAACTAGAAGAATTCAAATTGTCACACTTTGTGAATATAGAACAAAACATATCAATAATATACGATAGAATTCACGTGGCCCTGTATATGACAAAGACAGTAACCGAGTACTCATTTTCTTAATTACAATAATGCTTCATTAGTTCGCGCGGTGAGCGAAAAAACCTATTAGAAAATAATTTATTTAGCTTCGTTAAGTGTGACAATTGCTGAGCAGCACTTTTTTGAACTTGAAATTCAGACAGTAGAAAAATTTTTTTTACTCAACTTTCTTTGTGTATTTTTAGAATTTTACATGTGAATATTTTTGATTTTTCCTCACTCGCCTTCAACCTACATACAAACGATTCTCGTGAAAGTTATTAAAAAAATACGAAAATATATGCTATAGCATCAATTCATTTCAGCATATTGCAAGAAAGTGCATTTCACATCACGATTATGTAAAGTAGGTCAACTGTCTTTTTTTGTGACTCACTTACTTAATGTGAGGCGCCTGCAATAGTATAAATAAAACAAGTATGAAATGCTAAAGGTGTTTCCATACTAATATTCAATAGCAAGTAATACAAACATTGCCAGCAAGCAGAACTCAAGGAAATCGCGCCCGCAAAAAATAGTAAAATGAGATTTGCAGTCTAGTTGAGGCTTGCTCAAAATCAAAATAAAGATAGCCTTGAGTTTTAGTTACATTTATATTTTTTTCATTTTCGACAGATGAAAGAATAAATAATTTCTGGCTTGACTTCACAAACACACACACAAATACTCCTTCATATGACTCAACATGCTTCATAATTACAATAAACTAATGGAAATGATTTTAATAAATTGTCATAAAAAATGCAAAAATTGCTAGAAACAAATGAATGAATGTCTCGCTTTGTAGAAAATCATTTAATATTAATTGAGTACTATTGCATTGCATTGCAGAACTGCATGGATTAATTAAAACTAATAAAATATTTAAATTCTTGCATGTGATTGTAAGAAAATTTTTGGTTACTTGTCGCGACAACTATGTCATTTGACTTCAAGCAAGCAATTTATTTGTATTCGATCGAGCTTTAAAAATAGATGAACACTTGACAACATTTAAAATACTTAGTTCTGATAAAAATAGACATTCACACCACGCCAATATAAGGAAATGAGTAGCTCAGTTAGATTGATTTATAAACACGAAAGTCATCGTTTACCTTATCTATAAACTTTCCACTCTTTCACTATTAAATAGACTTGCTTTTTGCAATTTTTGTTCGCTGGAAAAGAATATGATTCATTCATGATGAACATTGCAAATTGAGTTCTCGTTTTTGCTTAATGATGAAATTTATTACAAATATAAAAATATACACGTTTATTGCCAATAAATCGGGAACTTGGGGAAAATTGTCGTAAAAACCTCATTTGAAAATTCAACTTAATTGAGGTCACCGTGTTTACACTATTTGATTATTTTATAACCATCTGTTGGAATATTCTTCATAAATTATTAATGTTTGGTTTTAAAGAAACAACTCTTAAAGATTTCTGCAAAAAAACTCATTTCCATCATTTTCAAATTCTGACTAAAATAATCTGTTCTGAAAACACACAAAGAATAACGACGGAATCCCTAGAAAAAAATGATGATAAAAACCTCATTTTGCGATCATTTGGCAGTCATATGGTCGCTCGGTTAGTTCAACGATCATGTTTTGTAAAAAAAGAACGCAAAACTGAAACACGATTTCAGATAAACTCAAGAGAATGACGACATTATGATGATATTGAAACTAAATTCGTTGGAAGTTTGAGTATACAAAAAAATTGCGTATATTCTTAAGTTACATTTAAGAAAAAAACAATGATGCTCACATGATGGCGTTTATGATTAAAAAATTTTATCCTTAGTAACATGTGATAAAACCTTAGACGATAAAATTAGCACATCATGCTTTATTTTAAGATAGTAAGAGAAATAAACGCAAAATTTACAATCTATGATTTAAATTTAGCATATTTTTTTAATTTTTCTTTCTCTTTTCTTCGAGCTCATTAAACCCACAACGGCTGTTTGTCGTCGTACTACAATTTGCAAAAGAGTGAGAAGGAAGAAAAGAAAATTTTTGTGTAAATTTATTATGAGCTGCCCATTCACTTGTTTTTTTATGATGAAAAGAAAAATTAAAGAGTAAAGTCTATTTCACATATATATGAAAAATATTGCTTCTCTTTTCACACTCAGTACTGGCTGAATGCTCGATATTTTGATCTTCACATGGTGACTGAATCAAAATAGAGGAGAAAGAATGAGACGCATGGGAAAACTCATCAGCTGTGAGGCAGCGTGTAATACTTATATTAATGGTGTTTTTTAATCGCCTTCGCTTGATGTCATGAACGATATCAAAGCGACATTTTCCCACATACATCAATTTGATTTTTCAAGAAACTTTCTAGGTAGACATCAAGACGATTCATTTGCTTTTATAGATACTCATGGTCTAATGGCTTGGCAACAAGTTCATTGATAAAACTAACAATTGCAATTAATGCAATAAAATATACAATTTTCCTTCACGTTGAAGCACATGCCAATCTCAAGTTCCAATGTGTAGTATATAAAGCACGACCGTTTAAAATGATCATTTCACACATTTTTCTTTGTAGTACGAGTAAAGTCCAGACTTTTTTTCGCATTTTAAACAATTTTTTCAATGGTTTCAATTTCTCTTTCAGCTCAAACTTCTATAGGGTTTATCGACTTCCTTAATTTTTATACGTCAATCCCATCGTAAATTGTTACTGAGCATTTTATAATAATAACAACATATTGTCATCTGATATATTGTTTGTAGTCGGCATTATAAAAAATAAACAATTACTTGCAACTATTACTTTAATTTCTCAAGCAGTCTTTTATTTTCTAGAGAGTTATCAATTAAAATGCTATTATCAAATTTCATATGCATGGCGCCATAAAGCTTGTATTGAAAAGTAGTTTTTGAAAGGATTTTAAACATATTCAAATTAAGCTGTCAATTAATTTTTTCCATTACTTTCACCTTGAATTTCATATTTCAAGTATTGAATTATAATAAAATATGCATTCTCATCAAATATTTTTTTTTATGAATATGATGAGTTCGATCTTGAGAATTTTATTCTGTTCTATGTGCTAATTAAAACTGTTAATTGATTTAATTATTTTTTACTAATTATTTTTAAGTTTTCGAGCTATATACTCACACCGCTTTTAACTGCTTTTTATATTTGCGAATTAAATTTTCATGAAAATCATTATAGGCATATAATATGAAGTGTAAATTTTTATTAACATCAATTAGAAAAATTCTATAAGGATATTTTCTGTAAGAAAGAGATATAAATTCACAATAACCCTCATTTTGTCATGCAAATATTTAATTTATTGAAGCTTATCCGGAAATTTTAAACAGTACTCTCAACCTGAACAAAAAAATCAAGTCTCATTAAAAATCCCATCACATGAGTTGTGGCTCGCGTCTCGACTCAATTGTGATTCACCACCACCATCTTTTTTTTATTGTTACTACTTGCTCAATGTGTTAATGAAGGTAATGAGCGAATTCTCTTAAGTCAGTGACGGCAATAACAATTTATTCATACAAAGACAGAGTGGTAATGTTAGATATATTTGTATTTCACTCTTATTGATTTTCAATGCATTCTCATATCGACTTTCAATACATGTCGATGATAATTCTTCTTCCTTCATCGTTTCTATTTCATGAACATGGCTTTCAATGCAACTCGTTTCTCTTGTTGCTGGTTTAACATTTTTTCTCTCTCTATACACTCACTCCTATACGTGTTGCTATTCCAATGTTGCGTTTCAACTTGAATGTTGTATGTGCTCGCATTTAGTTGGAAGTGAACAGTTGTAGAAATAAGCAACCAGTAACTTGGATTTTTTTTGCTCAGATCGGTTTAGTTAGACAGTCAATCTATAAGGGATCAGTCGTGTATTCTGTTTCTTTTAATATCTTAACCATAACGGTGCTAAACGCTATAAATTTTCTCACAGTCTTCGCGCGCTTACCAGTGTGTTCTTGGACACTCGATGTGCGAGCGAGCGAGTGAATAGACGAAATAAAGAGTCAAGTGAGAAATTTTCTGTGTTGAACTTTGAAAAAATTCATCAGTGACTCAAATTTAGGCTGACTTTTGTATTTGCTCATACTTTGTAGAACTGCAAAGTCCATTGAGACACAAAAACATAATTTTTTGTGCAAAGTTAGAGAAAAAATTCCCATAAAGTCAGCAACAATGGAGGAAATTTATTTTATTTTGTATATGACAAGGTAATTCATAAAAAAAATTAAGAATTCTTGCTAGCCTGTGCTAAATGTATGTCAGATAAAAACAAAAATAAAAACAAAAAACCACATGCATATTGTAAAAAGTTCATGACAAAACAACATAATTATGAAGGAACGTGTGTCAGTCAAAATATAGAACGAAAGTATTAAACACTTAAATGTTCTCAAAAAATTTTATGACGCATGCAACGTTTATATTAACACTTATATCTTTCAAATAAATATGTGCAATTTTTCATGCATGCGTAAAAATCGTATATAATTAGGCTCATTTTAACCGAATTCATAATGACATTTGGAAAAAGTCACAGCTTGTGAGTGAAATTGAATGTTAAGTGAAATTTATTTATTTATTCTTCGCCAATCGCAACGAATTTTTGTCATGAATCTTCAATTTGCACATGGCCTATTGAAATATGTAGATCTATTCAAGATATTTTACTGTCCTCGATAGTTTGAAATCATTGGTGATAATGAATAAACTTTTTAGATAATGGTCATTGGATGAATTTTAAATTTTCACTAACAATCTGTTTAAATGATCATTTTTTGCTTTCAATATATTGAATTATGTGCATCGAAATGAGAAATTTAATTTAACCTAAATACATGCAGCAGCTGCAATCAAAGCAAAATCAATTGCGATAATAATACATTTATCTACTCACTTACGTATGAACAGTGAACTAATGATGGAGAAAATTGATAATAAGCGAACACTTGCATTTATTTTTAATAATAATGAAATAAAATTGGTGTCAATGTTTAAAATTGTAAAAAAAATTTATTGCACTTTTAAAATTTATAATTTTGCATACTTGAATTTGAAGGTGAGCATTAGAAAGCAGAAGTACAAGTTGCTTTATTTACGTCATATATTTGGCAGCTCTAGCATAATTTATCAGTATATTTTACTTATGACTTAATGCATTTAAGCGTGGCAAAAATTATTTCACCATATCTGACTATCAGCATAAAACACAAAATTTTCATTTGTTATATGAAACCCAATATTCATAATAAAACAAAAATATTGAAAAAAGGTTCAAGCGTCTGCATGCATGCATTATTATTATTGTTATGCTTCTGTTGGCTTTTAATGTGCTTCCCTTCTATCAAAAAGTTCGTTAATGTCTCAAGGCAATTTCGATGTCATTGTCCTTTAAACAATCCGTCTGCGAAATCGTGCGAATAAAAAGGGAACGAACCCCAAAAGAGCAAAAGAGACAAAGGAGAAAAAATTGAGGAAGAATGATATAGACACAGAGGAGAATAAGAGTTTTTCTTGTCATCCATACATGTTGTTGTTATTATTATAGTTGTTGTTGTACTTTCTCACATAGCAACAGCAGAGCTCTCACATGTATAATGTTCAATAGGCAAACGATCTCACTCGCTCTCACTCTTATACTCTCTTCTCTTCTGTCAGTTCCTTTTCTCACACATTAAATTTTATGATGAGAAATGAAAAAGAGCATACTAATGGAATTATTTTTGGAAATATTTCAATTTTTAAGTAACATTCTAGGATTTAACGTATTAAATTGTCAATTAAAATCTTTCAATATTGAAACATAATATGAAAGATTTCTACTAAAATCACATTGCTTCCTTCTTCAAATATTTTTGTAGTCGTACTATCAGTAAAAAGAAGAAATGCTTCAAAGGAAACCTTCAAAAATTCAAGGTAAAGCAAAAAATTGTCATAACGAACAAAATATTAAAGAGAATTTTAATATTGAGTTAGATAGGTATAGTGTGTGTTTTACTGGATAAAACTTGAATATACAGTTCCTTATCTAGTAAAATTCGAGATAAATTCAGATATCATTCATTCTGTTTCAGTACAATGAGTGAGACTTGTTTTTCTTTATCGATACCTAGAAAAAGAGACAGTTTTCTTGTCAAATTCAATGCAAAATCAACTGAAATAGCACTGCTCTAAATTTCTCAATCACAAAGGTACGCGAAATGTTCTTCTTTTTTAAAATTTAAATTTCTCAAAATGCGGCTGAGAAAGAAACAGTGACCAAAGGTTTTAGAAAGTTGTGTTTTTCATTGTGAAATCACGCGCCACTTTAGAATCAATGATAAAGAATAATAAAGGAAATGAGACACTTTCTGTCGCGACTCAAGACACTTCGATTACAATGCTTGTTTATTTATGACTAGGTAGCGGTATTTTTACGAATCTAAAGTCTTTCATGTGAAAAACTGTGAAGCAGCTGATTATCGAGTTGGGTTTATTTGAACTATAGAGTAAAAAAAAAATTGCGATAATTTTAGAAGAATTTAGATATAAAAATAGACAAATCACATTTACACCTGTTTTTATTTTAAAATCAAACGATAACTAATTTTATATTTCTATACACGCCCTTAAGTTTTTCAATTGAAACGTAAAAAAAATAAAAGAGGAAGTCAATCGTTTTTCTTAAATGATATGATTCATACTCACTTACTGTTAAAATACATTTCCAAATGACTCCCTCGTTTAGTCTCATCGTCTTTTCCATAAGTGAAACTCTAGAATGATTCACTATATTTGTCTGTCAATTGATTAATTAACACGATCGTCGTTTATGATGGATGGGCCATGTACTATGATAATTGATTTAATGAATCAGATGGGTAAAGGTTTTTTTTATCTAATTATGAATCAACTAAGGTGATAGCGAAAATAATTTGCATATTATTTATAAAAATTCTAAAGAATTCATAACAAGATTTTTCCATTTTCCAACTGTACAAATACAAAGTTATATGACGGTAATGAAAGTACACGTTAAATGCTGTTTTCCTCGCAAAACAACAATTCGTTACCGTATATTTTTTTTCTCCTACTCTAAAGTATTATCAACTTAATAAATAAAAGTAAAAAGTAATAAAAAAAAACGATGATGTATTTAAGGCGAAATATTTAGAAACTTCCCAAGCTTACTGTTTATCATTGAACATTAACTTAAAAATACAATCATTGCGACATTTTCATTTTCATCTTTTAGTGGTCTTCATAATATGAGAGGCCAAAGCTACGATTGACGTCATTTGTTAGTATTGCTGTTTGTTTGTGGGGATTTTCGAGACGTAACGCAATTGACTGGCAGATCAATCTATTGAAAAAGAGCAAAATGTGCTCTAGTTTTCAATTTCATTTTCTCATAACTAATCTCTATATAAAATTTATCTTCCTCTTCTTTATTTATTTTGGTGCAAAGTCCAATTTGTTATTGTGTGTTGAATGCAATTTTCTTCTTGTATAAAGAGAGATGCTATGATGTTCATATGAAAAGAAAAATATCGGTCATATAATAAGAGAATGAGAGAAAATAAATTTAGTGCTTCTGATGCATAAAATTGTCTTTTACACATATTTAAATCATAGATTTTAAATATAGAATCTTACCTAAATGCTTTGACATTATTATGATCAACATCAAGTGCGATTTTGTTTGTTTTTAGTTGCGTATTATTACAATTCAAAACAATGATTCACTATCCGTTTTACCCAAAATCCATTTTGCAAACAAATATTTATTAACTATTCTTTCTATTCTTATTGTTTTGCTGTTGCAAAACCATCTGATTTTATTATATTATTTTTCTATAATCGCTAAATAATAACAACACACTCGCGAGCCGAAGTTAAGAATTCTCTCTAATTTTCTCTATTTTACTCTCCCGATACGAAACACGAGCGAAAAAGTATAAAAGCAGAAGGCAATGCACAAAGAGAGTCAAATTGTTTCAAGACGGTTTCAAAGACGCATCTGCTGTTCTTTAGATTGTGCCATTTTAAAAAGTGTGACAATCTTTTAATAAATATTGTTGATTTTAAATTTCATAAATGAAAAGTGAAAGGATTAACTTTTAAAAACTCAATTGTGAGATAGAATAAAATGAAAATCATTCTGAAAAGTTCGTAACGAAGCTAGAAAAATAGCTAATTATAAAACCTTTGTGATTGCACAAATAAAAGAGCAAAAAACTTAGAATAATTATAATAAACTTCTACCTGTTGGAGTTTGAAAAAAGAAAGAACTGTGATAATTAAGAAAATTCTCAATTTTACAAACCAACCTAAAAAAGAACTTGAATCACAAAAAATGGTCGGCATGAGAAACGAAACAATAATTTCAATGCGTTTTGTTCGCAGCAAATTAAGAAAACGTGAAGAGTCATCACATATTAACAACGCTTCAGAGTCAACTCAGCAGCAACAAATTGTATCAACGGTCGAGCCCGTATTTCGTCAAAGTCCAACCAACGTGTGGCATTTCCCACCTCTACCGCCACAACCTAATCTATACATCTATAACGCTAGTAGTCAAGTAAGTCCATTTACTTCCTCACATAATTAGAATAAAAATATGAAAATATTGCGGCTTATCAGTCAACCGCAAAAAAAATAAGTTGGAAATAAAGTTTCCCAAATTGACGCCCGAGTGAGAGGTTAAGGGTTAAGAATTATTTTGAAAAAATCACGTAGCTCCTTATTAATGAATGAATATCAGCTTCAGTTACAATCACATTTGAATTTGTTATAAAATTGCAATGAACTATTTTTAAATGCACTCAATGCACAGCAGTAAAGGGTGAAAGGTCATTCAACTTAGTTCAAACACACAAAAAATTCTAACATGGCTTCTCACTATGTCTGACAGTTGCTGCATTTTATAAACACATAAAGAAGATTGAAATTAAAATATTTAAGAAATCGGAAGCGCCACGTTGATAAAAGAATAAATATGAAATTCAGTGTCATTCGATGATCGTGAAATACTGAAAAAATTGAATTTCATTTTCATTCGTTCAACGTGTGTGCTACTACTGTTGTTGCCAGACAATAAACTACGAAAGAAATCGAGAGGTGTAGTTATATAGAAGCTCTCATTACCTAACATTAAATTGCAAATTTTTTTCATATTGTGTGTGTCTGCATAGTAAATAGGAAAGAAATGTTCTTAATTAGAAAATACAATGCGAAAAAATCTCAAGGAATTTGCGACGGCTAAGAAAGTTGTCGTCTATGTCTTCACTTGACATAGAGATAGAGAGCTAGAAAAAATTCCTTTCACACGTTATGCAATTTGTGTAATTTTAAAAGTAGAGGTCATTTTGGGGGTGCACATGAGGCTATTTTGTAATACAATTTTTATTGAAATTGAAAGTATTATTATCATATGAATGAAATTTTATGGAGAATCCAAATGATGATAACCATGATTCATCCACTCAAGTATTATATATATTTTATGAGCTCATTGGTTGCTAATTTATTTACAATATTAGTTTTATATTTTCATATGCAAATAAAATGCTATGGAATAGTCACGAATTGTTTGAATATCTTTTAGCAATTTACTTTATGATTGTAATAACTACCGCAATAATATTAGGTGCGATAAGAAAGTAAGCCATATGGTTGAGAAAATGACCTCAAAAAAAATTCATTTTTAGACACATTGTGCATCAAAAAAATTCTTAGAATTACACTTATAGTTATTATGTATCCTCTGAGACATTCAGGTAGAAAAAAGGTCATTTTGAGAAACTTGAAATTCCTGTGATTAATGTATTGAGATTGAATAACAATAAATATTTTTCTAACAATTTCTTTTTTCTTTCCTTTTTTAACAGGATGCGTTAGTGCATAGTAGTAATGAGAAACTTGGACTGAGAGGATTCCGAAAACAACTGAGTGGTCGCTTTAAGCGTTTGGTTTCACGTAAATCTCATGAACCTACACCAGTTATACCACCTGAATTAAAACCTCAACTGAAAACAATATATGTGTATTAGAGATTTTAAGTGAGCAATGTAAAAAGCCATAAAGTTTCCTTCAACGATTAGGAAATTCTTATAAAAAAACATAGATTTTAATACAAACCACAAATGAAAGAAGAGAAAAAAGTTAGTAAAGTAATTCGAACAATATGCTGGAAAGAATAAAAACTCTAGAAAGATGATAAGCAAGAAAATAACCACACCATTCACAAACAAATTTAATGCTGATGATCATCGATTGTCACATAAAATTTATAGACACAATTTATTTTTAAAATTTCTGGAGGCAAAAATTGTACACAGCAACATCAACTTTATATTCTTCACTTGAAGTGACAGAAATAAGCTGATGATAAGAAGTATTTTCACACACACACAATTTCATAATATTTTAAATCAATTACTTTTTCTTTCATTGAAGACTGACACATACAAATGAAATGTTGTAAAATCTTTAAATTTTTTTTCTTTAATTAATAGCGGGATAATGGAAAATTTTCATTTTTATTTTGGCACGATATTTCCTTCAATATAAATTGATTGACGACCAACAAAGTAAAAATGACGATATATTCAATTTAAAAAATATTGTTATTTTGACGATCCACATACACAGTTATGTAGTAACATTTTATTTTAAATTATCTCGCAAGTTAGCATTTAATTATTAATTTTAAAGAAATTTTAATCAGTGCATGTTGAAGCCGTGTGAACAAAAAAAAGAAAGTAATACAATATTCTGTGTGTTTTTGAAGTAGAAAAGATAAATGTTTGACGAATCGCTCACATTGAGCGGATAACAATTGATTGAACTAACGTGTTGATAGATAAGTTTGAGGATTTTAGAATGAAAGCATAAAGGAATTTGGATGGCAGTAAATTATGATAATAGAAAAATTGAAAATTCCAATTTTAAAAAGCTAAAAAATTAGAATAGAAAAATCGACACAAATTTCAATCAGTATTTTTATTGCTTTAATTTGTAAAATAATTAAAATTAAAAAAAATCCTCCATTAAATTAATGCCTATATTAATAAAGAGAAAAACAATTCCTAAAAGTAATTATATCATTGGACTTTTATTTTTAAAAAATTTTAGAATTTTTTTTTCAAGGTAAAATAATAGGTTTGATGATGTCATAATCGTAAAATGTCTTGTCGACTCTTGTCTACAGTCTGATGGCTGAAAAATATTCTATTGAAAACAATCAACTTCAAGTTTTACATATTTTTTTATTACTTAAAATTTTAGAGATAATGAACAAAAATTATATGCAATGATGAAAATTAGTCATCGGTGAGCATTTTCTCAATATCTTTCATAGTCTTTGTTGCTTTATCCAAAAGATCTAATGACGAGTCACTGAAATTTAACAGTTCATCATTTACTTTTTCATGGTCCTCTTCTTCATTGTTGATAAACATTTCTAATTCTTCTTTTTTGTGTTGTTCTTCGATTGAATTAAAAATTTCCATTAATGCTGCTTCTTTTGAATTTTCGATACTTTCAGTTGTAGTAATAGATGATGATGACGCTGCTGTCAAGTATGGTAACGTTGATGTAGTGTTATTTGTCGACATTGCAGAAGATGTACTAGCAGATGTCGAGTTATTGATATTATTAGGTGAAAGGTTTGCATTGAAAGGACAATCAAAGTTCTTCAAATCTTCAGGAACAGGTAATTTAGCCAACTCTTCTTTTAATTGACGATATTGTCTACGCAATACCATTGAATTAAATGAAATTGTACGTCCACTTCTCTCACTAACTTGTGGTCGACTCAATTCAGCAATCCAATTTTCAATTTGTGCACAAATCTCATTGCGTTTTAACCAAAAATGAGTATATATTACGTCTTTGAAGCATGGTGAAGGATTTCTAATTTGTTCTAACATTGCCCATTTGACGCAAGCTTGATATATGTTACTGTTGTATTCACGAGAGGAATGATTTCCACTGGGTGTTCCACGAGATCGCTCAAAACCAGGTTCATTAAAGTATGGTTCAGATACTAAAATGAGTGATTGTATTGATACTAGAACTTGAAGGAAGCTTGAAGTTTGTGCATTCCATTTCTCCTCTGGACGACCGTGCCATGTATTCAATACTGAAAGGCATACTTTTCCATCATTATATAAATTCGGATTGAATCGTACTGAATGACGTCCAGTCGTTTCTAAATTAATAAGCATTGGAGAATTAGGATAATCATGTGGAAAATACACATCAAATTCAAAGCATCCGTTTGCGTATGGAGTTTCTGCTGGTCCTGTAATCAATACTTTCATGATGTCTAAACGATCAGTATCACAACGTACAAAAACTGAGCTACTAAATGATAATGGTAAACTTGTAGACAAAGTAACAGTTTCTTGTGCCAGACGTTTCACTCGAGCTGGATGTCCACGATCACCACTCATTCTTACATTTGATTCAAAATGATGGGAAATAGTGAAGCGATATCCATTCTCAGATTCAACAATCATATCGTATGTATCTATATTAAAAATATACAATCAATAAATTAAGATCAATTAAAATTCATTTTTCTCTCTTACCAAATTGTAGTTTTTTCATAACTTCTAAATATTTCTGTTCGATTGAACTGCTCATTGGATAATCAATATTACTGACATTTTCCTGTTCTTCTTTAAATGAACTATCCGAGAATGTTGCCGATTGAACAAGAGCTGCAGTTTCTTGAATATCTGGTATAAGTAATGCAAGACCTTCATCATCACTCTCATCTAAATTAATCGAGATTTTTTGTGATTGTCCTTTAAGATTTGACTTTTTATTGATTCTGAAAAATGAGTGAATTATAGATTGATTGTCTTGAATTCAAATAATTATATTAATTTTAAACTTACTTCAAACGACTAGCATAAGTATCAACACAAGACTTCATATTTCCTAAGAGACTAGCAATTGATGTTTTTGAATCATTTTCCTGTTTTGCTAGTAATAAGTGAATAAGTTGAGAAGAAATTGAGAGTGCACGTAAAAGTTGCAAAATTGCTCGGTATAATGGAATGTGACGTGTTATATCAAGAACTAGAATTAAAATTTAGTGTTAATTAAATTATTGTAAATTTTTGAGAGTAGAAAATATACCTGAGTCATTTCGCAAATATGAGCATAATGCAGGAATGAGACATGATTGTTGTAAAAGATCCGTAAATATTGGTGGTAAATCACAAGATTCAGACATTGAATCATGATAATTAATATTGTTTGTTTCTGCATTTGGAATTATATCTCCTGGATTAATATAGCTTGATAGAACCTATAAAAGAAAATATGAAATATATTTCTAATTATAAAGTAATTTTATATTTTACCTGTAGTAGAACAACTACATGTTCTTCTTCACTCTTTTGTTTCGATAAAGCTTGTTCAACATTCCATGATTGTTGTGTAGATCCAGTACCAAATCCTGTTCCTTTAGCCCAATAAACATGACTCTTATCGTCTGATAATATCTGCTCATCATTATTCGCTGCCTGTATTTTATTTGAAGTTTTGATTGTTTCTGTTCCGGGAGCGCTATGATGTGTAAAAATGCTTAAACAATTGAGAACAAGATGTATTGCACCAACTTCAACAATCATTCGTCTCAAAATTAAACCATCATCAGTTGATAAAGGAGAGCTGTCCAACAATTGTCTATAATATAGCAAAAGAATTATTAAATTGTTTTATACAATTTTTCTAATATTCATACCTCAATATTTCAAATGGTAAAGTAGGAAGTGAAGATGATAAAGCTTTGTTTTCATAAATTTCGTTTCCTTCGCCATCACCAGTCACACCAAGAATCAAACGAAGCAAACACTGAGCTCTGACTTTATCTCGCAATAAAACTTCAGAATAAGCTGGTAATTTGAGAAAGAGTCCAAATGCAGCTAAAGAATGTTGAGGAACTGACGAAATTACATTGGTCATTTTTGATTTTGAAGAACTATCTAATGCATCATCAACATCTTCATAAATTTCTTCATTTGGTTCAATTTTTATCCATTCTCCTTTAACCCATTCACCAGGTAAATTTTTATCTTTTTCATTCATTTTTTGAGTTGCCTTTGGTTGTTCTGGATAAACAGTTGGTAAATAATGAGCGAGAAGAGAAAGACCACCACGACTTGAGAAAATTTGTAATGGTGATGGAAGAGGATTGAAATCAGATGCCTTCATTGTAGAATCACAAATATTTTCTTCTCGATTATTTTTGAATTGAACAAGATTCAAGTTTATGCAAGGAGATGACAGTGATATTTCAGACATTTTAAGCATTGTCAGGATTTGTGCTATTGTCGTATCGCTTGTAAGACAAATATCAGGACATGCAGTATGAATAAGCTGAATACTATCAGGAACATTACCCTTAGACTCATCTGGTTTCATTTTGAATACATTGAAAAATTCTTTTGTTCGTTGTGCATTCTCTTGATTCTTCATTTCCTTAGATCGTTTGTCCTTTGCTGTTACACCAGCTGCTACACTCAAAAATTCCATTCCAAAGTTCATTTGCATTCCTAGATCCCAAAGATCTTTTTTCTCTGAACGTGTATCGAGAGGAAAATCTGATACTGATGATCGTGTTGTGTTACTCTCATTAGTATTGAGTGATGGTAATAAATTATTATAAATAGAAATGCTATTCTCCATAATTTCTTGACATTTTGTATTGATGCTTACATAGAAAAGTAAATGATGTGAATTGGGCTTTTTAGATGGATGATTACTGATGTATGTCATACTTGAATCATATTTTCTTAATAAAGGCAAGTCACTTCGAACACTTACAACAATTTTTTCACTTTCAAGAAGTAACTGTAGTACTAATCTACGTGTAAATCCAGAAATTGAATATTTCATATTATAAGATGATGACGCTGTGGTTGAATTTAAAGTTGAACTACTGCTACTAGGACCACCTGATGTATTTTGATGATTGATGTTATAGTTATTTTTCTCAGTTGTTCTAATAACAGATATCAAATTTGTAGTCAATGTATCTTGATTCTTTGGATGACAAGATGTTACATTTGAGAGAAATTTAATTACAGTTTCTTCAAGTTTCAAGAAACATTGATTGTTTATATCATCATCGCTATTGAGAGAAGAACTTTGAAGTTTATTGTTGCATAATAACGTAAGAAGAGGTTCCCAGAAAAGACTGCCTTCATAAGTGCCCAACCAATCTCTCATATGACCTTCTTCTGAACAAATGTCACTCAAAAAATTCAAAATTTCTGTGATCTTTCGGACTGTTATCATTGGATATGAATTTTTATCGTTATCAGTAAGTGAGACATTCTTTGATGGTAACTCTTGTGAAGACATTCGGCGACAAAATTCTAAAATCGCATTTGTAAATAGCGTTGGTAAGCCTGAATCAATAAGTTGATATATTGCGAGGGGTGATTGACATGCCATAGCAATAGTTTGCATTTGTGATGATGACAAATTCAAAGTAGAAAGATTTTGAATGCTGTACCATTTTTCACCGATCTCGTTGTTAATTTGTTTACTATCATCGGTTACACTTGCACTATCTTTTTTCTTCATATCATCACTAAGATGACTCTCAGTACTAGGAGGAACTAGCACACCAGTTTTCCTTAAGAGTAAATTGAAAAATTCTGGTCGTATACAACAAATTGAACACATCATTGAATCAATTGATAATTTCATAGGACTATTTTCTGCAATTTTCTGTAACCATCCATAAAGTGTATCAAACAATTCTTGTGTTATTAAATTTCCCAAATCCAAAACCAAATTCGTTGCATATGCCTGCCATAATATTGATGCTAAACATTTGATATAACCACTATTTGGGTTAACTTTACTTAATTGTCCATTATGTTCGAGATTAATGAGCCAATCAATTATCATTTGGATTCGATCTCTTGCAAAACTATCAGCAGTTGTACACAATTGATAAAGAATATCAGACACCGTCTCATTATATAATTTAAAAATGTGTGGAATGCTTTCATTTAATAAGATGTCAATAAGTTTCAAGCTCAATTCACGATTATGAAGACCTAATTTAAGTAGAACAGTTTCTAAATTTTGTAGTAAATAGTTTGACATTGATGGTGCAATACTAAGAAGAGAACAACAAGCTTCCATAAATCCATGAACTTCGGAGGCAGATGAGATCACCATATTTGATAGGTTTTTATCGGGATTAAAAGTGGCAACATTGAAACATTGCGCTAAAATTCTTAACCATCCGAAACTAATTTCTGATTGAGACTCTTCCTCACTGCTAAAATCATTGTTACTTGATGAATTCTGTGAAATGTTGTAGTTTCCTTTTTGAATATTCTCATCACTAAATATAGATTTTCCCAAGATTGAAATTGTTGATAACCCTATAGTTGAGCTATCCTTTGGTCTATAAAGTCTAATCACAAGATGTGTAGCGATTTCAGGTTGAGGAAATTTCAATCTTATGCATGTCATTCCTGATGTAGATATTGGTTGTGTAAGTGGAATTAAACTCATACCATCACGTGATATTTCAATTGCTACAGCTGATGGACACGATGCTAATGTCGACAAATGTGGTTGAAGTTGAATTTCACGCAATAAAACTGCCGTTGGAAGAGTCAAAATTAAATCTACATGTGTTTCATTTGGATAAAAAAGATAAGACCAAGCGGCAGCTCTTGCTCTACGATGTGATGCAACTTGTCCTTGAATCAAAACATCTGCAGGCTGCGCTGATGGATTTTCTGATGTTATTGTGCAATAAGGTGCAAAATTAATAAGCCCTTCTTCATGTTTTGTCGAATTTGAGCTTGATTTTTTTGACCCAGTTGCAACTTGATTAGCTAGATTTTGGAAACTTTGAGCTTTTGAGAGATGTTGCATAATAATAGTTACAAGATTAGGATGCATATTAAGTAATGTTCTATTACTTCGTACTAAATTTTCTGCAAGTATTCGAATACCACCCATTTCACAGAAAATCTCAAGTGCCATAGGAGTTTCCAAAATTTTCAGCATCAGCCATAAAAATGGTTCGGATAAATAAATTTTTGGCATTGTATGCCGAATGCTTGATACATGTTGAATATAGTCGAAAAGTGGTTTGATTATTAATATTGGTTGCGATGATAGTTTATTCATATATATGATTAATTGAAATAAAGCATCTTCAACGTTGATTGGATCACTAAATGTATTTTTTGATTCATTATAAATTGGTGAATAGATTGAACAAATAACTAACAATGCTGCAGACGATGTATTACAATGAGATAGGGCACTTAAAAATTTGTTCATTGTTGGGAAGTGTTGCAAAACTGTATCAGTAAAAGTAGGCAAGGATGCTGACTTGACAGTTTGCATTTGAATACCATGAATTTGATTTTCTGCTTTTATTTCGTCTGTTTGACTCTCGACTTTTTGCATAAACTCCATAGATGTCATTGCTACATCATCAAGAGGAGGTAGCTTTGTTCTAATGAATATTGACGTTAGTTTTATTAAATTCATTAAAATTGTTGAATCAGTCACAGCTTTACTTTGAGTGTTTTCCGATCCTAAAACTGTTGCAAAAAGACTCCCAAAAACATTATTTGAATTTGAATTATTATCAGAACTCTTTTGACATTGTATACGCTCAGCATTTGTAACAAAATTGTATACTAATCCAGAAACACATTCAATTATACTCATTGCTATACCTAAATCTGACTTTTGGTATTGATAACTTAGAAGCTCTTTAATAAGCTGATTTTGAGCATCGATTGGACCCAATTGTTTACTTATGGCACCATCTTGTTGAACGAGAGCATAACAGACACGTAATAATGTTTCTCTGAGTTGATCTTTAAGCTGACATTTAACTTGTAAGCATGTGAAAAGCTCTTGTAGCAAACGGCAAACTGTTGGTCCAACAAAACCATCTGATTGTATAGAATTATTTTTATAAATTCCATTGCAGAATCTTAAAAGCATTTTTTCAAAGTTTTCATTTTGAATTATCAATTGACCAATTTTTCTACTACAATTCTCTGTATTACTTCCACTTGATGATATATCAATTGTTTCAGTCTCTCCTAAATTATATGGTTTACTTGAAATTGAATAGATCAAACACAGAAATCCTAAACACCAGCCTCGAATTTTTAATGCAGGTCTTGTTGCCAATGCTTTAAGCAAACCATATACAGCTTTTTCTCCAAAGGGAATTTTTGCTTGCAGATTATTGAAAATGACTTTTGGAACTTCATTGCTATCTCCATTCAATGTCAACCACAATTGTAAAACTTGTTCCAAATTTAACCATGAATCTTCGAGATGAAGATCTGTGAAGATATTTTCAAATACTTCCATAAGCATCATATTAGTGTCAACTTTCTTTTGATAATCTGCTGTGTTCCAAGCGGAAATGATGTTATCAGACCATGCAGGGATTTCTGTTATCGCTTTTGAAGCCATATCGGCAGACTCTTCTTGTTGTTGCGGGAGGCTTGCAATCAAATCAATTGAAGATTTTAAAATTAAACGTCGAAGGAAAATTTCCGTGTTGATATCCAAACCGCTTTCTAGTCGAGCGTCCATTGTAGAACTGACTTTGCTTCGATAAAGCAATGTTACACCACGTGGAGGAAGCGATGTCAGAGTTTCTTTTTTTGAAAAACCTGTTGAAAGCTTCTTAGATTGTTCGAGAATATCATCCAAAATATCTTCAATACCGTCAGTGTCATCTTCAATCAAGGATGGTAGTAGTTGATATTTTGAAGATGTCGAGTCTGTTTTAAAAACATCATAATTGCAAATGTCTTTAAATAATGAGGAAGATGTAGATTGACCAGCAGTTGAAGTGGAAGTGGAAGTAGATGGAAAGTCTGAAATTAATCCAAGTGCTTGAACAAAAGTTAAATCATTTCCATTATTTTGATCGATATCCATTGCTTCACAGTCCATATAAGTTGCCATTGATGATTTATAACTTCGATCAGCTTCGAGTATATCTTGTAAGAGACAAGTAATTGCATGAACAGCCCATGAATTTTGCTGATTTTCCCAAACGGCAATTCTTACTAATTGAAGAAGTTGTTCAACAGTTATAATAGAGCTCAGCTGAATAGGAATTTTGCATGCATTGACTAGTTTTGCAATAATTTTACAAGTTAATAGAAAGAGATCCATATTGCATGTAAAATCCATATTTAATAACAGACCAATCAAACCTCGAATGACAACTAAAATATTTTGAGGTTTTATTAATTTGAGACCTCTGTCAAATGCACTTTCATTATTTCCTTCATTTGAATCATTAATTTTTATTCCTGCAGTTGTACTTGAAATGGTTATGCCATGTGATGAGTTCGAAGCTTTCAATCCACTATCCATTGATGCTGATGATTTTTTGAGTAGATTTTTGCAAAAAATGTAATCATTGTCATTTGCTCCACTTGGAAGGAATTTCTTAAGATGATTTTTCAAATCCTGTGCTTTGTTAATAACTGAATCTAAATTTCCAGTAGTGTTTGACATCATGCTAGGCACATTAGCAAGCTGTTCCTGCATCATATAAACTTTTTCAGCAATATTTTGATTTGAACTTGATTGCTTATTTTGAATGAATCGTTTCTTAAAGGATCGAGAAAAGGATCTTGATGAACTATTTGATATGCTTAGTCTTGCTTTAACAATATCACCAGACATGAAATCCCATCGTGGATTCAAATTATCTTTTTTCTCGTTATTATCATCCAAGCAAACAGATAAGAAAAGTAAAAGCCAGCTTAATAATGTAAGATCAGTATTTCTCCAAATGCCCAAACGACTTTCATAATTATTAGAAAGTGGTGCCAATAATGTAGCAACAGTTTTTAATATCGAATCAATCACAATCGTTCGACATGTTGCAGATTGTATGCTTTTCTTACCCAAATAAGTTAAAAGTATAAAAACACTAGAAAAGAAGAATTAAATAAGATTACATAAGAATAAATTAATATTAAAGTTAATATAATATTTACCGATCTTGTGGAAATATTTCGATATTTTGTGAAGAAAATAGCGTTGTAAAGATGTCAGAGAAGAAAGTACCCCACCATGGTTTAAGAGTGTAAGAACACATTTTGACGAGCATTGAACAAGTTGCAATTCTAATATGTGAATCGCCATTAATCACCAATGTTTTGAACATCAAATTGCAAATATTTAAATCAAAAAAGTTGTGTAGTGTTGCTATGCTTAATGTTCCATATGTAGTGATAAAATGCAAAAGTGACTCAACCAAGCATTCACTAATCACGCGAAGCTTATCTGAAGGCAATTGTTGAAGCGATGTTTCAGATGCTTGTTGCGGATTTTCATTAAGTGCTTTCTCCAATCTTTTAATAACATTCTTCACTACATTCAGTTGATTTTGAAAAGTCATACATTCTTCATAAACACTTGAAATTTTAACATACTCTTGACTATTATCATCAGTCTCTTTAAGTCTGTTCAAATATGTTTGCATATGAGACATATTTGAATTATCATTTCTTAATAATGGTTGAAGTAGTTCAGATAATTTGCTACTAGACAAGCAATAACGACAGTGTGTGTCCTCATATAATGCATTTAAAACTTTCAATTGCGCTTTAATGTAATTTTTCTTCTTTTTAACAAATTTCATGACTGGATCTGCATATGAATCATCAAGTATCACCACATGTCCGTAAAAAGAACCCATTGGTAATTTGCATCTTGTAGCTGACATACCATAGCGTCCAACTACAGAGAGTCGTAAATAGCGGCAAACAGGTGGTGGTTGTAAATCACTCAAAATAAGTGCTTTAATTGCAATGTCTTGTGATATTGCCAAACGTACACAATCGCCTTCCTCTTCGAAGCACCATACATCAATTGTTAAAGAAGCAAGATCACTGCATGCCGGAATTATTAAATCAGTCAGTAAAATTGGATATCCAAAATCTAATGTAACCTGTTAAAGAAAATTAAAATTTTAAATACTAAATATATAACAGAAAGCATTGCTCAATATACCTGTCTTCTTGCACCTGAATGCATTCGATCCACTACAATCATTTGTTTTGATGGTGAACTTAAAAGCTTATGCCATGGAAGAATATTAGTTACAGAATCATCACGATTAGTTTCCTCAATAAATTCACGAACTTTGTTGCTATATACTGTTGAAGCATTATATTGTGAACGATTATTTTCAACTTCAAACTGTTGATCTTTTTCACCTTGTTGTAAAATCATAAATTCTTCATCACCGGTAAAAATAGGCATATTTGCAGCAGTTGCTTTGACATATGATGGCTCTTTAAATTTATTTTTCTTGATTTGAGAATAAAATATTTTATCGACAACATTTTTTGCAATTGTATAAGTTGATTCCATCATTTTCTTGTCCATTTCATTTTCACTATTTTTGAATACTATTTTAATATCTTCATTTGGCATTTTTAAAATATGTTCATTATTTGATGTTAATTTAGATGTTCCAGCACTAATTTGTGATGGTGTTTCTACCAAAATATCGTCAATAACATTTGAAGTTTGCATTGAAAGTGAATCCATGTTTTCTATACGTGTGGCTTCTGATGTTGAGCAACAGGTGAAATGCAATGGTTCAACTTCTAATAAACCTTTAATATGGTTATTGATACTCTTCCTACGCATGTGAATCGGAACACGTATTTCTGTATTATCTGTAAATATGACATTATGTTAAGAAATAAAATCAATTTAAAAGAACAAATTATATTAGGGATCAAAATTAATACACTACTTACCAAATGAACAAAAGTTTTTCAAATCAGAAAATTGATTCTGTTGCTGTTGCTGCTGTTGTTGAGATCCATTTGTACCATTTGATTTTGGTAGAAAAACATTACTATAAAGTGAATTACTATTACTTCCTCCTTTTACAAATGATGGTAACTCCATGTCGAATAACTAAGTGTGCAAAAATTTTGATAATAACCATTGTTATTAATTGAAATTGTGTGTACAAAAATGTAATTACTTACCTCCGATTCAAAAGGCATGCCATAAAGACCAAATCTTGATTGCAACACGGAATTTAAAGGATTTGATCTAGTAGAGATTTCACTTAAAACGTCAATCAAGAGTCTAATAATTTCTGTTGATATTTCAGCTTGAGACTCAGCATTTGAAGTACCCGAAATTAAAATTATAAGCCATCGTAGAGCACCAGCATGCGATATATTTTTGATATCAGCTATTGCTGCAAGAATTGAATCTTTAAGTGAATTTTGAAAAGCATGACATTGTTTTTGATCGACCAAATTTTGAGCTCCGTGCATTGTTGTGATTATAAGTTTCACAGTTTTCTTTGCCATACTTCGATTATTTGATATTATACAGTTTTGGATCAATTCTGACAAATGTTGTTGCACAATGTTCACACAAAAATTTTGAGTTGCGTTTGCATCAGCAGATGACAAACTCTTTGGAATTCTATAGCGTGATAAATTAACATTTAAAATCCAATAAATGATGTCCATAGATAAATTCTGCATAAGAGAGTTGCTATTTTTGTCCACTAATATTTTGATTAAATTGTTCAAAAGTGTATTTGACTCCAACATAGCTAAACGTTGTAGACGTTCATTTGAAATATTTGGAACTTCTCGTGTTGCTCTTATTGAAATTGATATTTCGTGCAACCAATCGCAACCTGTGGTGATGAAATAAAAGAATTAGTTTTAACATATATTGTAAATTTGCATACAAATTGTGAAATGCCATGTGTGTATATAATATAATGAATGATCACTTTTAAAAAATCTACAAATTTATCATTAGAAAAATTTAAAACTGCTAATTATTAGGCAAATATGTAGTATAATTCTTTTTAATGAAAAAAGTCAATAGAGAGAAATAAAACTTTACCTATATAAAATTCATTAGCATTCAATTTTGCATTGCGATTTGTTTCAAATGTTAGACGCTCAATTTTGTTGTTATCTTTATTAGCAAATGATGAAAGTAGTACACTTGTAATACCTTTTTTTCTAACGGGAACTGTGAAATGTATGATTTATGAGTGAGAAAATCGTTGTTTTAATTGTGGAATCATTTATTTAAAATTGCTTTTTCAAAAAGAATGTAATATTGATGATAATGAGGCGAAAATGTACACTCATGCATATTTTTTCTGCACATTTATATTAGAGAAAGAAAAGTATAAAGCAAAAAATAATACTTACCTCTGGTTTTTGTATGACCATCCTTAGACACATCGGTCATGGTCTTTAAGTGAATTAAATAGTTTCGCGCTTTTGATTTTAGTAATTTTGAACTAACAAAAGTAACAGTGCCTCCTTGTTCATTAAGATCAAAACAGGTGGATAATTCAATTGGACCAGCAAGGATTTCAGCATTGCGAGCTTGCAAATATTCCTCAGATAGTACTGGATTTTCAATTACATTATAAAAGTTATTTGTGTGTGTATTGCTACCAGATGATGAATTAAGATTAAAATCAATATTATCATCTACATCAGCTTCACTTTCATTTTGTTGCTGTTTTATATTTGAATTTTGCTTTCTACGGCAACACAAACCAATAGATTTTTGTTTCAACAGTGTAACTTGAATTGCTGGTGGATTAGAGCATGGTTGCAGTATTGTAAATTTGAAATCAATATGACCAATTGAAGTAGATTTTGGTAAACTTAATTCAATTAAATGTTCGTCAAAAGTTGTAGCATCATTATGAAGACGCCAAGTTCTAATCAAATGAACATCATCTCCTGGTCCTATATTTTGAGGATAGCGACGTTTTGCTTGTACCAATTCCGTCCAACAACCTGGAACTTCTGCTGAATAAGGTGTCAGCATTTCATCAAATAATGTAAGAGAGTACAGTGTCTTCAAATCATTCAAATTCAAGTCCTTGCGATTTGCTATTAATTCATTCTTTGAATATTTTTCATTTTCTACATTATTTGTAGATGTACTAGGCATATCATTTTTGTATTCATTTATTTCATTTATCATTACTTCATCTTCCAATTCATCACTTGAGTCTAGATCGTAAAATGAATAAAAATGCAATTTACCAGAATTTGTGCAAGCACAAAGTCGCTCTAAATTTTTGCAATATACGCTAGAAATAAATTTTTCATCTTTGATTCTTGCTTCAGATAATGTTTTGAGAGTTGTAATTGATAGAACTTTAATTGAACCATCTACACATGTTATAACGAATGCTTGTGTACTTGATTCATTTAAAGAATCAATGAAGAAGCGTCCATTTGTGTCGAATTTTGGAAGAATACAGAACTCAATTGGAATATCATTTCCAAAAAACTTTCGTTCAGAAACAATATTCTCAAGTAAAAGTCCTTTCTCATCAATTTCATACACTAGCACATGTATGTTTGCAATTTCAACGCTTCTAGCTTCATCAATTTCCATATAATCAACACATTCATCGTTCTTTTCATTAAATCTTTGTTGTCTTGATTGACATACAACTATGACGTAACGATTGTCGCAAGATGTGAAAATTTCTTTGATTTCGGAGTCTTCAGTAACTCCCTCAAGCTCAATAGTTTGAATGGGAAAACATATTACTTCATTTTCAGTTTTTGTTGCTGAATTTTGTGTTTGAATAGGAACAGTAGACGTAGTAGATGGTCCATTCATTGTTATTGATTTAAGTGAATCCATCTCAGATGTTTCAGTTTTATTTGGTGACATGAAACTCCATGAACTTTTTTGGCTCGATCCTGTTAACTGTGATGATCCATCGTAAGTTTTTGCATGATCTTTGCTATCCATGAATTTTAAAATATCTTCAAAACCATCGAGTCTTTCTTCATACGATGACTCGAGAATTGTAATAAGAGATGATCCATTTTTTGGAACTGAAGAATATGTATTCATTGCATCTTCACTTACATTTCCATTTACTGTAGCGGACAAAGTTGTTGTATTGCTGTTTAGTGAAGTTTTACTAGATGCTGCTGTTGTCTTAAATCCTTCTGTTACAGCATAAAGAACCAACAAAAGTTTCTGGGAACATTCTTTGTTCATTTCAAATGCTTGTTTTTTGTCATCTGTTTTAACATTATTAATATCACATTTAACACCAGCAATAATTCGTGTGCCGCTAAGATTTGAAGCTTTAGTTGGCTTATCAAAACCAGAATCCTTAATTTTTGAGACAGTTTGTTTCTTGAACATGCAAAGTGCATTTAAATTTAATTTCAAATCAATTTCTACTTCAAAACGTTTAATGATATTTTTTTCACATGTTTTGATATTAAATGTAGTGCTCTTTTCTAATTGACGCTCAACATTCCAAACACATATATCACCCGAAACTGAACTTCCCATACAAACAAAATCACTGCCATTGCTATCACCTGATGACATTATATCAAAACCAGAAATTTCAACGGCTGGACTTGTTGCATATGTTACGGACAAAGGAACATTTTGAGTATATTCTCCTAAAAGTATTTATTAACATTAGTTTTATGCTTAATCTTATTTATAAAAAAAATTTTACCTTTCAAAAATATGCAATCTGGTGAGTGTCTTTCATGTTCAGACCAAGGTTCATCCGTTTTTTCCCAGCATACAAGACATACAGAGCATGTAAAACACATTGCACGATCATCACCATTTTCACTAGACTGATGATAAAAACCAGCTTGAGCCATTTGATCAGGTAAAGCCCATTTATAATCCATATGTGGCCAAGAATCAAATGTTTTTCTTCTAGCAGCTTCTGAATACATATGAAATCTTTGAATTTGATCATTTTCTATACATCTGCCGCCAACAATTAAATCTGTTAGTCGTTCATTTATTGCTGAAGCTATGCTCAATGCTGGAATATGACGTTGTAAACTTTTTAATTCCATAACCATGGTACTAGCAACAACTTTTAAACTCGAATGTGGCAATTCAAGACAAATCGTTTCCCACTGAAATATTTTACATAAATTTAAAAAAATGAATTGATTTTAAATTAATATAGCAATGTTACCTTTTGAGCTTTGATACCCTTTTTAGCTCGTTTTTGTGCTTCTCCAATCTTTTGTACAAGTTCATTTGTAACATCCGCTGAATTCTCGACACCTTGTTGCTCAAGAGCGACTAAACTATTATGCAATAGTAATGCTTCAGATAATAAAATTTCAATTCTGACAATATTGTCTGTGCTGTTTAATGGTGCTTGAAGAATAGTATCCAAAAGTAATACACCTGTTGGATAGATACTACGCAGTCCTAAGTTATTGTTATTCCAAAATAATATTTTATCATGATCGGTTAAATATTTGCCATTGACAGATTTTGAACTCAAGTCTGAAAAATAAAAACAGAAAGGTTTAATGTTACAAGAAAAACTAAGAATCATTGATTTTTTCAAGATAAAAAGAACAATTTCTTAAGTGAGCCTTTTGGTTAAGACTGTTTTTGCTTTGAAATAATAAACAATGCATAAACAATCTGTTATAAAGTATACAAAAAAACCAAAAAATGGGGTTTTAAATTAATCACATATTATTGTAAAGATCAAATAGAATACTTACTTGAAATTTTTTGTAAAATCGCACCCGAATTTATGTCGAATATTATGATTGAAGAATTCATGAAAATCAACATAACATTCAAATTCGGATGGAAAATAATTTTATTTATATCGCTACATGATTCAACTTCTAAATATCCATCTTCCTTTAAGAATTCACGAGTATCTTTGCTCTTATTCATGTTTTTTTGAATTTTTTCGCCACATTTAAATTTTCATCACTTTGCGAAAAATGTCAGATGCGAAAATGCTAAAAGTTTGCTTTAATCCAATGTTTAGATTGTTAAACAAACAATGGCCTTATACTTGAGATATTATCAAGTAAAATTATTTATTTTTCGCAATATTTCTTTCTCGATTTACTATTTTATTTTAAATTAATATTTCAAAAAAGTTTTTTCCAAAATTTTTTAGCATATTTTTGTAAATATCGTAACTTAGTTAACAATGACTGTCTGTCATAATACGAAAAATGAAAAATCGTTTTTATAACTCTATAAATTTCTTCATGTGTAAATAAATCATTTAAAATGTGAATGAAAAGTGTAAAATTGTTATCAATTATATTGATCTATAATGACGAAAATGCGTTTTAATCTTCTAACATTACAATATATTGAGTTTGAACATTTTTTTTTGTTCTTCCTTGTGAAAATTTAAAAATAAAAAAAATTTAAAAATAATTCGCAGTTATGTAATATTTAAAATTTTGGTAAATTTCTTTTTAAATTAAAATAAAAACAGGTAGTATATATTAGACAAAAGTTTTATTTCAAATAAAACTGATAATTCAGTCTTGTTTAGTTCAAGTTTATATGCAGAATAATTAGTATTTTCTGCGTAGTTGACTATCCTTGAAAAAGAAGAAGAAATTTTACACAGCGTCAATTCGTGAAATATAATTCATTTTATTGAAAACAATGATTCCGGTAAGTTTAAGTGCACAATAATATTTTAATTTATTTTATTAGTATCAAAGGCGTTTAAATATGTTCGACATTTTAAATAATATCATGAATTTCAAAAAGAAAAACTTAACAAATATTTTTTCTGTAATGGCGTATGAGTTTGAACAATTCTTAGAAGCGTAGAAAAAAATAATCCTCGATTTTTCTTGCTTTTAGCGCACCAAAGTATTTGTTGGAAGCCTTCCACAAGGTTAGTAAAAGCTTGTTTTTACTTAATACAATAATATAATCTTTATATTTTTTTCTAGGATCCAAGCCTGAAGATCTTCGAAGAATTTTTGAAAAATATGGAATTGTTACAGAATGTGACATAATGAATCGTTGTGGATTTATTCATATGCAAACTCAAGAGCAAGCTGATGCTGCCATTAAAGCTTTGAATAATTCACTTTTTAATGGCGTGAATATAGTTGTTGAACGTGGTCGTATAAAAGATCGAAAACCCATGAATAATAATGGTCCAATGAACAGAAATAATCAAATGAGAGGAAATGTTGGAGGTGGTGGCATGCAAAATCGTAATCAAAATCGCGGTGGTATGGCTGGAAATCCAATGCAAATGGGAAGACAAAATCAAATGGGAGGATTCAGAGGTATTTCATTTCTTTCAAATTCAATTTACATATTATAAGCATTATTTTATTATATTCTTTAGGAAATAATAATATGGGTGGCAATGGTGGTGCCATGAATCAACAAATGGGCGGTAATGGTGGTGGTGGTCCAATAAGACAAAACAGACAAAATAATAATCTTGGACAAAACAGAAATGCTCCTTATAATAAAAATCAGAGAGGAGGTGGTAACAACTTCAATAACCGTGCAGCAAACAATTCTGGAAGATTTCAACCAAGAAATAACAATATGAATGATATGAGTGCAAATAACATGAATTTTGACAACAACTTGCCAATGGACAATCGTCAACAAGGCATGAATAATTTTGATCGAGGAATGTCAGGAAGTGGAAATAATATGATGGATCGTCGAGGACTTGATGATAATAATTTCGGTTTTGAAGATAGACGTGGATTTATTGCTTCATCATATTCGAATGACATGAATCAAAGTAATTTCGGTGATCGTCAAAGTAATAATAACATGGGAAATCGACGAAATGCTGGTAAGTTTTTTAAAGTTTAAATATATCCATTTATATGATACATAAATCAATTTATTTAAAGGACCTCAACCATTCAATAACATGGGTCAGAATAGCAATAATTTTGATCGAAGACAGCAAAATATGAATATGGGTAATAATGGTGGATCAAATGACATGTTTAGTCGTCGACCGGGAAATAACAGAAATCAACAAAAATCTTTTGGCAACAATGATAACTTTGGTGGCGGCGGTGGAAATTTCAATCAAGGAATGAATCGGTAAGAGAATTTTGTACTCCATTTTTCAACTTTATATATTGTTTATTAGTCCTACATAAAAATATTTCAATTCGTGTTTTCGTACATGACAACTTCCTTAAAATTATTTGCTTATATGATAATTTTTATCCTGGCAAAAAAAAGTTTCCGCAAATTGACCTATATGTTAAACTTTAACTTGATTTATTTGAATGAAGATATCGTAAAAAGTTGAGTACACGTAAAGGGAATGCTATATACAAATTCAATTTGCGATTATGTACCTATTAGGACATATGAAAAGATGTATGTGATTTTTCATTCCATCAAATATTACATCTGTCGTTTTTGCGAATTTCTTAGATGAATTATCTCTATACACATATATAAAACGGAAATAATCAATCTTACGAAATAAATTCATTCACTGAATTATAATGAATTGCACTAACATTTAATATTCATTTAAATTAATCATTTTTTTATAGCAACCAACCTCCACCACGTCGAAATGATTTCATGAATCAGAATATGCAAAATCGTCGTTTTTAAACGATAACAGAATAAATTTTTGCAAACGAAAAAAAATACAGAATGAATATTTATCAACACAATACACCCTGCACATTTAACACGATGCGTTTTACGGAAAACTTTCTTTGTGGAAAGTAAAAATTTGATGATGTTATTATCATAATTCGTAGAATTTAAGATTTTGATTTATTGAATATATATATACGGTAAAGATTATAATTACTTAAACACATATTAAAATTTGACAGACAGTCGTTTCTTTGCGATAAAATGATTCTTCTATGTATTAATTATATGAAATTACATGAAAATTCAATTTATTTTGAGATGGTAAAAATAATAATTGACAAAATGGTTTTATATAAAAAAGAAAGATTAAATACAAATGACTATCGTCCAATTATAAAATTTTTTTTATTATACACAATATCATCTCACGGAATTATTTTCAAATTTATTAGCGTTAGCGATATCTCAAATTTATTTTGCGTTTTATACGATTAACTTACAATATGAATGTATTTAAAATAAATATTCATGTAAACACCTGAAAAAATTTTGCTTGAAAATAAAACATACTTTTGACGTTCGTTTTTAATTGAAAACGATTGTGAGAAAGAGAGAGAAGGAAAGAAGGATTAGAAGACAAACATGGTATTCTTCTTAATCGTTTGTGTTATAGATAAGTGAAAATAGATTCAACATAAAAATAATCACCGATGCGGAGGAACAAAACAAATTTCGTCTCATCTCACATCATGGATGAAAAATTTTTATCGACCGTTGAATGATACATAAATTTTTTGATATTGCGGAAAGTGCTATCAAAATACGTTAGTATACATGCATACATGTGCGAAATTGAAAAATGCGAATGAGAGGGATAAAATGCGAATAATGAATGCGAAGATGAAATATATCGATGCAATGCTCCCGATGAACAAGACTTTTTAATACAAAAGTCAATGAATAAATCGATTTTTGCGGTAAGTCGCTAAAATTACATTAATATGATACAAAAATAAAATCTTATTCAAAGTATAATAAAGGTATTGCGTTTAAATTGAAATGATGATGACGACAAATAAAAGAATTCTACGATATATAATTTTTTGGGATAATTTCAATGGATCTCAACTTTTCTTTTATCATCAAATAATTTTTTTCAACAACTTCATAAAAAATTTTAAGCCTTACACATTTTATCAACATGATCTAACATTGATCTTTTTTTATTGATTTTTAGGGTTTCCGATTAATTGGCTCAATCGATTGATTAAGGAAGCAAAAATGCAGAAATGACCCTAAATGTGATATCAACTATTAAGAAGACTGTTAAAAGACTACTATTTATTACAATAAATACTAAAGATTTTATCAAATAATAAAAAATTCGTTTTATTTCTATCTACATAGTCATCATTAATTCTAAAATAGATAATCGATGTAGTGGATCGACTTCTTTTTTTTGTTTCAGAGATTTGTCTTTGAAACATGTGTTATTTCCAAACATGATACAATGCTTTTTTCAGTTTTGTTATTGGATTAAATTAAATATTGTCTTATAAATTAGGCAGAAGAATACTAGACTAACGACATACTGTAAGTTTATAAATTCATTATCATGTTTAAAAGTACGTTTGCTACTGCTAAGTTTCAGTTAATTTCCCCTATATAAACAAAAAGAATAAAAATTTAATTTGTTTGAAAAAAAGTTGACTAATATTATCAAATGTAAGTGATTTCGATTATTAATAGCTTGAAATTAATCAATATTTTTCTAAAGATGGGAGGCTGGAAACTTGAAGTTTTTAAAATGGCTCTTTATATGTCTTTTCCCGTTGCATTATTTCATTGGTTCAATCAACCAGAATATTTTGAGAAATGGGTAATTACATTATAATACAAGGTTTTTACAAAATTAATTAATTAATTAAATTATAGGTAGTAGAAACAAAGCGGGAATTATATCCTCCCGAAAATAAAGAACAGAAAGATATGATTGATGACTGTATCAGAAAAGTTAGAGAAAAACACGACTTACAGTTAGCAGCAGCACTAAAAGAGTATGAAGGAAAGTAATACGGATGCTTTTATTTTGTCATTAATATTATAGTTTGTAATAAATTGATTAAAATCGTTAATTTTTTATTGATACTTTATTTAGAACTAACGTCTCAGTGCAAACAAATCACAATTTAATTTTATTTGAATAATAGATATGAGATTAATGTAGAGTAGAGTAGAGTATAGATGTGAAAAATATTAATGGCCACTAAATTTCCTCATTCAGCTTTCTCTTCAAAGATTTAATCAAACTGAAAATTTTCCCAACTTCTTTTCCTTACAGTATTTGGTAGCCTATTGAAAAAAAATTGTAAACATTGATATAATGTGAAAAAAGAATATTTCTTATTAGCATACCTTGCATTTTTCAGCAATTTTCATATCAGAACAAAAGTGAGTTGGACCATAAGTGCACTCATTTGCACCCACGAGGTGCATTTGTTTTTTTACAGCTGTACATAAGCCCATTTGTGAACAAATTTCTTTGGGTGGTACAGTATCAATCAATGCAATGATGAGTTCACTGTATTGATCAACGAATTTTGTACATTGCTTAGAAACAGATTTCGGCATTTTTGAGCAAATATTCTCAACAGCCTCTTTGATTTCTTCCTGTGTTTTTTTATTTTTCAATTCAGATTCTAATTTTGTCATTACAAATTCGCAAAGTACACAAATTGGATCATCTTTGAATGAAGGTTTTTTCTTTGGATCATCATCATCATCATCATCATCATCATCATCGTCGTCGTCATCATCATCATCATCATCATCATCTCCTCTTATAATTTTAACACGATTAAATTCATTTTTCTTTTCAGTTGGGAATGCAGGTAATGCCACAACATTTACAATAACTGCTTCATCAATATTTAACTCGTCTGTTGATGCACAGAGAGATAAATTCTGACAAACTTGCTTAGGAGAAAGTTTTTGTTCTACTAAAGAGAATATTTGATCAATATTCGTTTTAACAAAATTATCGCAGACGCCTTCATAAATATAATAAACTGAGCATTCGCGTAATAAAATATCTTCAATTTGATTCTTAGTCATTCCATGAGTAATTTTGCTCTCAGCGTTACTTAAAACGGTTGTACACAAGAAGCACTCTCCAGAATCAGAACTTGTAAAATATTGACCGTTGATAGTATAATCAGGAATTTCATTTGTCTTGATGTTTGGAATATGTTCGACTTTTTCAATTCCAACTTTTATTTCATCTTGAATTCTTGTGCACAATTGCAAATCAATGCAAATGTCTTTTGGAGTGAAATCAGAGAGCAACTTTTGAAGTAATTCATCGTAATAAGTTTCCACAAAATCTTTACATTGCAATTGTAATTTTGCTGGGAGTCTCGAACACGCTCTTTCTAGTGCTTTCTTTACGGTTTCAGTAGTTTTCTCACTTTTTATATAATCTTGAGCCTCTTTTACAACAAGAACACACAATGGACATTGCGTTTTGCTGGATTCATTTACTTCAACGATCGGATAAGGTGCAAAAACATCAACGTCTTGATTCATGAATTTCGGACATAATTTTAAATTGGGACATACATCGCGAGGATCAATGCTTTGAACTAATAAAGCAATTATTGCATCTCCATATAAATTAACAAATTGATGACAATTTGAACGAATTACGGATGAGAATTTGTCACAAGTTTTTCCTACTATCTCTTTAATTTCGTCTTCATTTTTTGCATCACTTAATTCTTCTTGAACAAAATGAAGAAAATATTGACAAAGAGTACACTTTTCACCACCATCAACCAAATCAAGGTTTGATTTAGCTCCCATTAATTGATCAATAGGCAAAATCATTTTCTTGATTTGCTCATTTGTATAGGATTTTTCATTCTCTCCTAATCGATTGCGCTTTGGTATATTCTTTTGATTAGTAGGCAATAATGGCATGTGTGGAGTGACTTGATGATTATTATCTCCCTTGCGACATACTCCAATTAAAAAGCAAGCTCCATTTGCGTCGAGATTATTAACGAGAGACTCGTAAATAATTGCATAATATTGATTTACCAGTTCTAAACATTCGCTCTTGAATCCTTTTGTTTGTGAACAAAGACCTTGAAGGACGCTTTTAAATTCAGTTTCAGTTGTATTTGCAACAAGAATATCACTTAAATGTTTGACCAACTGTTCACATAATTCACAAGGAATATCATCTTTGAGCTCTTTATTCTTAAGTACTCCAACATTTGATTTTACTTCAATTTCAACTTCTGCTGATGCATGATTATGATATTTGCTTGCGCATACGCCAGATATATGACAAATACTATCAGAATTTAGATTTCTCGAAAGTTCTTCATAGATTTCGTTGAAATAAGTCAGAATGATACTAGAACATGCATCAGAAAACGATGAAAGACGACCGCAGGCACTCAAGAAACCATCTAGAACTTGATCACGAGATGATGTATGGAATTTTTGAGTGATCAATTCTCCAATGTTGTTACATTGGTTGCAACTTAATAAATTATTTTTCTTCTGCATTTCATATTCTTCCAATAATGCATCAATCTTTGCATTATTACAAAGTCCAGCTGTAGAACAAACGACCTGTATATTTGATAAAAATATAATGTATGAGTTAAGCTTAATCAAGATATTTTTTGTTTTAATAAAAGAATGAATCATATATAATTTAATAATTTAAACTTGCCTGTGGATTCATTTGAGAAGCAAGTGCCTCAACAAGTTCTGGTATGAAATCATCAGCCAAACGTTTGCATTCCGTTTTTACTACTTTTATCGGTATCAAATCGCAAGAACCATCGAAAACTTCTTTCAACTCTTCTTGAGTTTCATTGCTTTCGAGTTGATCTCTGGCTTGGGTTACCATGTCAAGACAAATTTTGCAAATAGAATCAGTGTCTTCCGGTACATGTTGTTTTTCCCAAACTGTTTTAATACAGTGTTTAACTGCTCCGCAATTTTTTGCATTTCTAGAGAATTAAAAAAAATAATGATCATCATCAGTAAAAAAATGTAACAAAGAGAGCAAAACAAGTACAACGATAACCCAATGTGACCTATCAGTATATGTGATAAAATTATTCGTTTTTTCCTTACAAATAAAAATTTGCCCAAATAATTCGAATTATCATGTCATTTTAGTCATACAAAACTAAAATGTATTATTATATATTCAATTAGTGATTGTTGTTATATGATTCATTATGACCAGTAAATCAAAAATTGACGAATAAGCGATAAAAAAAAATGTACTTACACTAAGTTATTACACCAATATGAGGGCCCGTATGTGCATTTTTCTCGTCCCAATATAACGGAACTAGATACAATAGACGCTAATATAAGGATAAAAAGATTAAAATACAATAATTTAATTACGCATCAAATTATTTTGTAAGAATTTGAAATTATAACTTTGTTTTCAACTTACCGAACAAAAAAGTACAAATAATTGAGAACAAAATCTTCATATTTTGCTCCTTGTTGTTGTTCACTTCATTCAAACTCTAAATTAAGAATAAATCGAAAATTCAATCGAATCAAACAAAAACTTTTGACACTGTCCAAATGGTTTTTACGTCGTTGTAAACAGAAGTTAGCATAAATTTTCTCATTGCTTTGACATTTTGTCTGTCAACAATTTTTCTTTAAAAAAAATCAACGTATAAACATCAAAAAATTTTATTTATTAGCTATTGAAATAATTAGTTTTATATTTATAGTAGGGATAATAAATCATTAACTGAAGTTACAAAATTATTTAACATTTTCTCAAAGCCGACAAAATGCGCTTTCTTTCGAAAGATGATGAATAAAAACAAGCAAGTTGCTCAGTTAGAGTTGTTCAGTAATAATTTCAACACGAAAGAAATGGAACAAAATTGTTTTTCTCCTAAATCCTCGCCTCGAAGAATGCAGGATAGCAGTTCAGGAACTTTAAAAACAAAAATATCATTAGGGAAAAATCCCACAATAGTCCATAGTGGTCCATTTTATTTAGTAAAGGAACCTCCAGAAAAATCTGATTTAACAGGAGCCACGAATATGTAAGCAAAAATAAAAATATTATCTTTTAATCACTAATTTATGATTATTGAAATTATGTTTTAGGCTCTCTTATTATGGACTTGAACACACATACAATAAGTTTAATAGTAAAAAGGTCAAAGAATCTTTATCGTCTTTTTTGCCAAATTTACCGAATGTCATCGATGGACCAGCAGAAATTGTAATTTTATTTGATTTTTATTTACTTCATCATTTATAATCTGATTTATTTTAATTAGGATAATAGTTCATTAAGGAGTGTAATAGAAAAACCGCCTATTTGTGGAAAAGAGCTTCATCCGCTAACATCAGTTCAATTAGCTGGTTTTCGTCTTCATCCAGATGTTCCAGTATGCATAAATTTATTTAAAATATTCCCAAAAACTTATATTTCTTTCTTTATCAATACAGTTACCTGAAAAATATCGTATATTAAACAAAACGCCTACTCGGAAACATAAAAAGAAAGATAAAAAGCACAAATACGATAGTGGTGTTGTACAAGATATGACTACTAATGAACAACCGGGAGGTGATACTCATGAGAAAAAGCACAAGAAAGGCAAGAGACATGAAGACGACAAAGAGAGAAAGAAGAGGAAAAAAGAGAAAAAACGAAAGAAGCAAAGCAAACACAGTCCTGATCCTTCAAGTATTTCAGAGACTCCATGAGAAAAATAGTTATTTACTTAATTTAAAATAATACAATATAATTTTTAAATCAAAAATATTTGTTTAGATTATAAGTGTATGAACATAAGAAATAAAGTTGAAAAATATGTCGAAAGAGAAAACCGACAGCGCAAAATGTTTCTATTCTTTCATATTTTTCCATTAAAAGAATGACTTGAAGATTTTATTTTATGTTTTTTTTGCCTTTTTTTTAAAAAACATTGTGGCGCCCAAAAATTATCAATATTGCATACTAGCACACTTCTGATCGTTTATATATCAAAACATTTAATATTGAGTATCGAAACATTCAATTAAAACATTGAGTGCTGAGCACTGACACACTAAAACATTAAATGCTGAACACTAAAAACAATGAAACAATGTGAGCTGAACATTCAATTTTGAGTGTAAAACATTTAAACATTGAGTTTTTTTTAGCAATATTTTTCATGATTCTGTTATTCCTCAACACTTATGTTTGCTTTACTGTTCTAGAATTATATAAAAATATGATATGTTTATATAAAAACTTACACTAATTCTAAGAATAAGAATAAATATGTAATATAGGAAAAATTCATGGCGCCAGTGAAGCTGCCTGAATAGAAAAGAAAAACTGATATAAATCAGAAGTAAATTCATGTGGTATAAATTTGAGCTTACGCATTATATTATTTGGTAGACATATTGTCTCCTATTTTTTACTTATAAGAAACTAAATTACCGTTTTTAAAAATAATAAAACTCAAGTTCTTGATATGATCAGATTTGCTTTAATTTTTGTATACGATTTTTCCTCGTTTTTTATCCTTCAAGTGTCATATGGGAGGTTTTATATAACTTTCATCCATGACAATTTCCAGTTTTGATATGGGACATAAGTTAGCGGTAATATGTCAGAATTTTTCCAAATAAAACCGACCTCTTTTCTTTTTCATTGTGTTTCATGATTTGTAAAAAGACAATGCTTTAATCTTTATTTGTATGGAACTCAAAAACATTATTTTTAATAAATTTCTGGAAAGTTTAACCAAAATAGCACATATGATACTTGTAAACGTTGATGATAATAATGACATTAACAGACAAATTTTTATTATTTATCTTATCAAATAAATTATTTTCAAAAAATTTAATAAGCATGTATTGAATACTGAATGAAAATAAATTATTTTGTTAATCTTGTACATTTAAAATGAGTTACATGTATAATAAATGATGTCAATATATTGCATAATAAAGATGTAACAAAAAAAGTTATTAAGGGTTGTAAGGAAATTACATAACGCTCAAATGAGAAGATTGAAGATGCGTTACGTTCTATGATATATAATTTCTTTGATTTTTCATGAAATTTGTGTTACGAAAGAAGATTAGGTTGAAAATATATCATAATTATGCAATATTCTATAGAATTTCTATACCAACTATTTAATTGATGATGAAAAAGTTTAATAAAAAAATGTTTAGGGTAAATGTTCCTAATTCGGACAAAATTTCTTTCGCTCAACTTGAACGAAGTTTCTCACTTATTACTAAACCAATTTTATGATTGTTTCACTAAACGATAAACAAATTCTCCTATTATTTTACTAAATCAACGTTGGAGTCAGAATATTTGTCACTTTTCCAGAATAAATTTAATATGTTTCCTATTCGGACACTATAACCTAATTCGGGACACTTGATAACCTAATTCGGGACACTTGACTTTCTAATAAACAAAGGAAATTATTTATATCAAATCGTGTTAAAAGTTGTTTTAATACATTTATTTCATTTTACTGATTCTTTTTCTACTTATTTGTGTTAAATTTGGTTCTTGAATCAGTAGAAAATTGCATTTGAAAATATTTTGAATTCATTAAAATTGAAGCGCATTTTTTGTTTACATTTTCACGAACATTTTAAAATGTAAACAAAGTGTCCCGAATTAGGGTTTTTGAGTGTCCGAATTAGGTTAGGCTAAACATAATTTTTTTGTGGCAAAACGATAAGAGTTACGTGAAAAGTGAATGTATGATAAAATTCTTCGAGGTTTTTACTTTATTTTTATACCTTTTTCGTAAGTGAAAAATGAATAAATAAAGAGATATAAATATTTTTAGAGTGGGACATTTTTTGTATGGAGAATTTTAAAAATTTAATATCTCATTTTTAAGTGCTTTTGAAGCGTAAAATATCGATCAAATGATAAATAGTGATAAAATCTACAATTTTGCATCAGTATCTCAAGAATTGAACGTGTAAAAGTGAGAAATTAAGAAAAGAAAAGTGTCCAAATTTTTAGTGTCCCGAATTAGGAACATTTACCATTTAAAAAATTAGAATGAAAATCTAAAGTTCTACCATTTTATTCACTCTCATTTTCAAAAAAGAGAGCGAAATTTATTTTTGCGAGAGAATGAAAGAGAAAATGTAAAATTTAATATTTTACTAAAAAGTGAGAAGGCAATCTTCTGTGTTGTAGATTTAAACGATTATTTGAATCTTGCTGCTCTTGCAGATGAGAAGAACACTTTTTTTTTGTGTGAAAAATATTAGATGCGAAGGCAATTTTCATTCTTATTTTTGAAGGAAGTTTATTTTCCTCTAAACGATAAAAACGTTTTTTATAACCCTCTTAAAGAAAGGTTTAGAGTGAGTTGAATTTTTCCTCACACAAAAAAGGAGGAGAAAAATAATAGTGAAATAATAAAGAAATAAAGTCGTTACGCGTGGTATCTGAAAGACAAAAGAAGTGAAAGTTTGATGAAATTTTAAAATTGTAAAAAAAAATGAAGAATAAAATTATTGTGATAGTTCTGAAAAAATATTAATTATGATTTAAAATCAATAAAAAGTGAATTGAAGTTGAAAAAAATGAAATGTACGATAAATTTAAAACAAATAACATAAAGCATGAGTTTAATGAAAATTCATTTAATTAAGATATGTAAGTGATTATTTTGATAAAAAGAACATTTACCTATAGAAGTATTTTTCATTTGATTTTCAAAGCATTCATTTCGCCTTTTAGAAACAACTCCTTATATGAAAAACACATAAGCTAAAGTTTTTAATCATAAATTTTCATAAAATGTAAAATATAATTCTATAACTTATTAATTCATTTATTAATCAATTTTTAAACATCATATTTTTATTCTTTATGAAAGTTTTCCATTTTATAAATATTCACATAAATATAAAGCAGTAATAAATTAGCTAAGATTTAAAAAACAGTTAGAAATTTTTCTAGACAAAATCAATTGAATTAATATTCTTGTCTTTATTTGGATTGAGCCTTCATATATAATATTTTTTTCATCTCTCGAAATGAGTAATGGAGAGTAATGATGAAAATAAATAATTTTTTAAAACAATATTTTTCCTTATAAAGCAAGTTGAGATAATAAACACATATAACAATTTTATCATCTGTTTTTAAAATAGAGAATTAACTCGCTCATGCTTTAGTGAAAATCTATTCTTAAATGAAAATTTATATCTATCACCTATAAATATATATTTTCGGCCTTTGTGACCTAAATTATTTTCTCTAAATTTTAAACGACTGACTAAAAGTTTTTTTGATATGATGACTATAAAATAATAAAAATGTCAATAATATAATTTAAATTCATCAATACATAAAATTATTTAATTAAAATTTATCCCAAAAGCTCAAATGTATGGTTTATAAATGAGAAAAATCTCAATACAATAATTGTCAAAAGTCAAATGTAGTTTACATTTGCATGATTACATATATACCTACAGTACAATGCACAACAATTCAATATTAACTCGAATGTATGATACAAATACAATAGACATATATAGTGACATTGTTTTAAGTTGCTAGACATTCCTAGTGGACTAAAAATAAATGAATTGAGAAGCGAATGGGTTAAAGAGAAAAAATCGTATAAAAACCATAATTGAATTAAAATCACAAAAATAGAACATAGCAATCATACCGATATACTGACTATTTCTCGTGCGTCAAGAAAGTAATGGTTCAGATATAGCCTACAATCTGTGGTATTGTTCTAAAATGATTGATATCTGTAGTAGATGAAAAAGCTTTCTTCTAAACAAAATTCTAATTAAAAAATATATAACACAGTGCTGAATATATTAACATAGAGTGTGAAGTTGAAGCTGATTGATTATATGATGAATTGCTAAATGTTTTCTGTTGAAATGATAAATACAAAAATTAAATGTTGATGTAGTACTATATTTTTTTGTGCTTAATCTTTCGAGTTATTTACGTCATAACCTTTGCTGCTTATTTCATTTATTTTATTACAATTCATCGAAAGCTTGCAAAAAAAATTCGCTAGATGGGTGAAACATTTATGGCACAAAAATAATTTTCATGTGAATTTTTCTTTCATCAACTATGTCTACATGCCTACACACGTCATGAACATGCGTATGTGTATGTTTTCATTCATAAAAAATATTACATGACATAGATTGATCAATCTGTGCTTTCATTTAGATGTTTATGAACATCCTATCTTTTTCTCCTATCCTTTATGTTTTCTGATAGGTATGATATTACGTTAGCAACAATTTAAATTCAAATAATTTCATTTCTTGAAAATACAATTTAAATAAAATTTTAAATTAAATGCATTTTTTAAACAATAAAATTCCTTAGCAATTCAAATCGTGAAAATAATGACAGAGTGATTTAGTCAAGCATTTTATTTCTGTAAAATTAATTTTTGTCATATAGAAATATATGCACATAGTTCAAGTTGTTTATGCTCATTATAGGTTGCAATATTCAAGCATGCAAAATTTGTAAACAAAACATCACGTTCTATGAAGATTTTTTATTATCTAAGAAACAGCGATGAAGCACGCTCAATAACAAACGTGAGATGATACAACTTGTACTATATACTATTATTCACTACTCTTACTCCCTTGTCATCTTTACAATTTATTATAATATTTTGTCTCGTTTTATTATTGTAATTCAAAATCATGCATATGATGAAAATAAAGAATGACAATAAAAATGTAAATTGAAAAGCGTTTGGAAAAATTGAAGTAAAATGTGCATTTGAGACCAAGTAATGCTTACCTGACTTACTTTCCTAGATCTGTTGACACAATTTTTTTAATGATTCACAATTGACCTAAATTTTCCATCTTTAAGAATGCAAGTAAAAAAGCTCTCAAAGGGGAAATAAGTTATAAATCTTGTAACTCAATTTTGAACATATTCTTTTGAAACAAAAGCTCCATGATTCTTTTTTGCACAATTTATTTTATTTCTCACTCGGAATCATAGGCATTTTTTCTTTTTTGTGCTTTGATATGCTTGTTCTCATCCATGTATGACTGTTCTTTTGAAAATCATCCTTTTATAATGTGAAGCTTAATACAATTTGAGTACGAGTACGAATTCATGCCTTTGCCTTTTTTAGTACGTCGATAAAAAAGAACATGAATGTGAAATACGAACGTTAGCAATTTAATATGCATTTCTATAGATTAATCACTTTATCTACACTATGATCTCTAATAATCATTGTGTTTCTTTTTATTTAACATGATATGCTTTGCTGACTTTTTCAAATAACTTATCTCAGAATTAAATTCTATAATTTGATATTAAATACTGAAATAAAAGAACTTCTTTGCAAAACAAAAGAGATTAAGATATTTTTTAATCTGTAAACACATGTAAAGATTTTAAAGACTGCACAAAAATTGTGTTTATTAGATTAAATTACATTCTACCTAGCAACTTCTTTTCAACTGTTGAATTTTCAATTTGAAATCTGAATTTTAGATTTTTTTAGGTAGTAAAGTAAATACCTTGACCTCAACATTTGATTTGGGTATTTTTACATGTAAAAATCAGACAAAGTCAATAAAAAAATGAAAGCTAGGCTGATTTTTCAAATTGTATAAAACGAAAATTTATTTCATCGACATGCAAAGGCATGTGTTTCCTTCTCAGCTCAACCATGTAAAGCATACATAATGTTCAGATCTCATATTCATGATTACATCAATTTGCATTTTATATTTCATTTTTCCATTGCTATCAGTTAAATATTCGCCTCATGTGTGATGTATAATGTTTATAAAATCTTCTATTTACACACATGATTCAAAATAAGAAAATACGTGATAAATTTATTTTGACATAGTAAAAAGGCAAAAAAGGTAAATTCCTTACTTACATAAGAAAAGTCTTTTATGCTCTATTTTCTTGGAATAAACATTGTGTATTTTTACTATTAAAATATTTACACTTAAATCATGACGAAGAAGTAGCTTTTTGGTTTGAGAGAAAAAAGAGAGTGACTTGAATAACGAGAGCGAAAGAGAGCAAGCAATGTAGACAAATGTAGATCTCTTTTCTTTATTTTACCGACAATTTCATTCACAATAAATTTTTTCATCAGTCTTTCTCATGCTTTCAACAAAAGCAGATAGCTCGTAACATAAATTCGTCTCAGTGCTAATAATTTTTGAAAAGGAACTTAATCAAAAATCAAAAAATATTTTTCTATGCTATTTAAGAAAAAATAGTGAAATATATTTTGCTATATGCTATTTTTTGATTAAAATACAATTTGGATAAAAAGAGAAAATGTTTCAAGTTTTAAAATAAAAAAAATAAATATGAAAATGATATATCTGTGAATTTCCCAGATCGAACAAGAGGTGTTGATGTGAAAAAGAGGATAAAAGCATTATTTATTTCTCACTGTGCATTCAAGCATTAGCAAATTGTGATTGACTTACTCCTTTCGTGTTACCAGAAATTGAGTGAAGAAAAAAGAAGAAAATATCAAAAAGATTTATTGAGCACAGAAAAGTCATATTGAAAATAATTTCGTGTCAAAAGTGAATAAATATAAAAATTAGTTGTTGATAAAAAAATGCCATGTGTCACGAATCAAATATCTGAAAGTAAGTGAATAATAAGTGTCCTATGACTTCAAATTTAATTATATTTTGCGGTTTCGAAAAAAAGTCATTATTGCATTGTCAACTACATTGTATGGCTATAAATTTGTGGAAACTAAGATTACTCATCAATTATTCTCACGTTTCAATTTTAGTTTTAAACTCACACCGGTATGAATATTGAGTAGTTTTTTGAAAAGTGTTTTATAGTAAAGAATTTGGTTCATCTGTGCAAATATGAAAAAACTTTATTTAAATTAATGAAATCTAAAAAATTAATTTTAGTCAACGTAAAAATATTTCATTTCTTAAATTTCTTACAATGAAAAACTTCGCTGCAGACTAATAAAAATTTCTTGGAATTAGTAAAAACTAATGAATACTGAATATACAAATAACTTTTTTATAATTATTTAATTTCTTCTGACAACAAACTCATACCGTAATTTTTAAGAATCATTATAAATGAACTACATTCGAAAAAACAAACATGCGGTGAAATTAATATTTTTTTAAAAAAGAAATTTGATTAACAAATTAAACAAAAAAATGAATGCATGCGTCTTCATCTTTATATTTAATTTATTCATGAAATTTGAAATTTTTAATTCTTTATTTATAAAGACAATAAAAAATTTATGTTGTTTATTAAATGATTATTTACTTAAATAATTAAAAAGTGACTTGACGCAAGTATTAAAACATATGTTCATAACTGTGTAAATAAGAAGGTTTTTATTGTAATAAAACTTCCGAAATTTCATAAGATATGAAGTAAGCTTGACGAACTTGAACTAGCTTTAAAATATTCATGGTGAATGAATAAAATAAAATATTTAATTTGCTATGAATTGATTAATTACATTAAAATTCTTGATAAAAACAAATTGGAATTCTGATTGTGTAGGGTAAAGGAACCTATTTATCGCGTATCTATTTATCGCGTATTTTGAAAATCTCAAATTTATCACTATAACTCATTCCATTGATAAACTAATGATTTATTATGATAATATATGACATTTAAACACTTTTTAGCACTTCATTTGATCTGCAGAGTCTTATTTTACGCGAATGTTCATTTTTCAATTTTAAAATAAATAGAAAATTTTGCAATATTTCATTCGACAATTTTTCACTAAATAAATTCATTTTCCACTGTTAATAACTTCACTAACTACATTTATCTCAACAGCACATTGCAAGATTATTATATAATTTAAATGATTATAAAAGAGCTAAATTGAGTGAAATTTGATGGAACCTAATTATCGGCGTATTGGAACCTAATTATCGGCGTATGAAAATTGCGATTTTAGCTGCGCTTCACGAAAAAAATACAGAGGTCGTCGGCAAAAATGAAAACAAAAATTTCGAAATTAAATTTTATCGTTTTAAATCAATTTTCTTAGTATTTAGTGAATTATAATGTCTTTAGGAAGTGATAATAAGTGTAAAAGAATAGTTCTAAATAATGTTTAAAAGTTTTTGTGCAAAAAGTAAAGTGTAAACATATACGCCGATAATTAGGTTCCGAGATACGCCGATAATTAGGTTCCATACGCCGATAATTAGGTTCCGTATTGAAAAGTGAAATTGTGACTAAACTATTTATCGCTTACTTTTAAATAATGATTCAAATAAAAGTGCTTCGCTTTATACAATATATGTTTCAAACAGAATGGAAATCGGATTAAAATTAAGTGAGATATAGTGTTTTGAAAAATATTTTCTTAAAATACGCCGATAAATAGGTTCTTTACCCATTCAGCATTAATTACAATTTATTATAAAGAATCTTAATGTAAGTGAAAAAGCGATTTTAAAAGAACTTGTCAAACCAGTTCTTCATTTGTGTCTCACTTTAAAGTTCAATGACAAAGATTTATTTTTAAAATATAACATTTGCATTCTATTTTATATTTGCGATTATTTTGAAGAGCCTATTTATTTTTTAGTTTCGCATGCCGGGTTATCAAGGCGAAAGTTCACTAGACGTAAAAGAAAAAAAATCAATAAAAATCAGTGAACAGTCAAAAAATGGGTCAAGATAAGAGAAAAATACAAATTCAAGAATTCATTCTTTTTATTGCAAGAAAAAGTTTTTCTGTCAAACTCAAAGAGTTCAGAAAGCAAATAAAAGTTTTTTTAGCTTTTTCAATGACATTTTCATTGGTCTTGGTTTTTCACAGAGTTTTTGATAAAATTCATTTATTTTCATTACTTCAATAAGTTTTTAAGGAAATTTCTTAATAAATTTTTCTTAGTTTATAAATTTTGATAAAATAAAGTTTGTAATTTTTAAAAAGAATTCTGTGATAACATTCAGAAATTTTCATTCTTTCAATGATTTCTGTTCTTGTTAAAAAATGTATTTCCTAATGTGTTATTTAAATTATTCTATGTATAAGTATTTATGAACTTTTTAAAGTTAAATTTCTAAATTATTAAAATTTAAATTATGATTTCTGTTTATTCTTTAAAAATCTTAATATGAACACTATTTCAATAATAACATTGAGTAAGAATTAAAAGTTCAAGTTAAAACTAACAGACAACCTTCACAATCATCGTGCCATTCATAAATTACAACATAAAATAGAAAAAGCTTGTAACAACTGTGATGACTTTTTAAAAAGTTACATTAACATGTAGAAAATCAAATAATGGAGAATTTATAAATAATTTTCAAAACTTCTGTTTAATTGAAAATTTTCATTTGACTGGTTGACCATTTGACCATTTGTTAATTTTCAAAGAGCAAAACAAATATTTTAACATGTAATCAATGAAATTAAATTTGATATTCTTTACTGTTATGCAAGTTTGCACAACAACAGCAATATGTACTGGGTATTACTGATTTTTCAATATGTGAGCAAATTTGTTTATACAAAATATAAACCATCAATTTGTCGTCTTTTATCATGCAAAACATTTTTTACGCTATGTTGTAAAGGCTTTTCGTTCATAGAATGTCAAAATAAGCAACTTTCATTGATATATATACTGAGAGACTCTCTCAGAGAGAGTTATATGATATAATTTAATTCTTATGTAGAATCTTAATTGTTATACTAAAAAGTGATGCGACAATGACCAATGACTGAGTTGCATTTTTATAGATCCTCTTAATTATCGATTTTTCATCATGAGATTTATGACGCTATTAAATAACTGTAATTAATTTCAATGAATGTGTAAAAGAAATTTATAAGGAACTTTTTACTGGCTCAAATAATTCATTTCATTTAGTTTTCTTAAAAAAATTTATTAACAAAACAGATGCTTATGCATTTTTGTTTTTATTTTCTAACAAGATAGTTTTTACAACATAAGAGATTTTGTCTAAAGTTTTCAATATCATAACCTTGACTGCTGTCAAAGGAAATATTCAAATCTAACACATTAAATAAACTGTTTTTTAAGATTCGAAGTTTTTCTTACCTTTGCTATCCATAAAATTTATTATTCATGAATACATCAGCTGTTCAATTCAAAACAATTTTCAATTAATAAAATTGAAATGAATTTTACTTCCGGATATTCAAAATTTAAATATTTAGAGAAATAACTTTCTTAAAGTAAATTTTATAGATTTTTAATTGAAAAATTTTTAATTATGATTAATGACGATCAATAAAAAATAAAGAATCCGCAAAAAATATAATTTAAATATGTGAAGTCTTTGTCTAATTTCATTATTTAAATCTTTCAGTTTTTCACAAGTTCATATAAAAAGAAGGCAAGAAAAGAGTGAAGAATAGTGAGATTAATTAAAACCATTGTGCCTAAAAAAGAGTGAAAAAAGAAGGAAACAACAGCAGTTAAAGAATAATGATGGCTAAACATTGTTGTGTTAAAAATGTGGACTTAAGTTGAAGAATGAGTGTTAAATGTTAGCAAGTAAAAAAAGAGCAAAAAAAGTTAAGTGAAACAAAAAGTGTTAATGTGGTCATTAGTAAAAAATACATAAGTAAAAAAAGGAAAGAAAATTTAAAAAAGTTTGGGGAGTTTTCTCGAAAGTTGAAATTAAATATAAAGGCGTTATATGAATGGCTACTGCACTAGATGTCAAAGACTGCCAAATTAAATTGAAAAATGGCTAAACATTCATCACACTCATTGTCGTCATCTGTATACATATTCGTACAAAATTGTTCTGAATATTTTACTTTATCACAAGCAACAGATGAGAACTGTGAGTAAAAGACAGAATTTTAATTAAAATTTCATTCTTTTGATTTATTGAATTTTCAAAACTTTTTATGATTGAGCCAAATTTTGGTCTAAAAAGTTTATTTTTACTATAATACTTTTCACCACTTGTTTATTCAATTTAAAATAATTTCATTGTGTTTCTAAAGGTATAAAAAATTTCTATCTCTTAGAAACATTTAAAAAAGTTTCATGCCTAATTAAATTACACATTATTCATGATTGTTCATAGTATCTAAAAGTGGGTAGTAAAAGGTAGTTGAGTTAAAAATTTTCTACCGTACCTTCCGTAATAAAAATGAAACTGAATGTTTGCCTTTTGGCAAAAATTATTATAATAAAAATATGAATAAATTAATTGAAATTTCAACAAAATCATTAAAAATTGAAAAGAAAAATAATTTAAATTACTGTTTTTATGCTTTACGTGATTCAGAATTTTTTATCTAAATTTTTCTTCTTAGAAAAACTCTTTGTTAACGTAAAATGACATAAGTACATGAACATATTGTTTCCCTAGATATCATAATTAGGCGTGACCTTTTTTATTTCTTTTTTCTTCATTGAAGTTCATAAATTATGTAATGTTGATAATGAAAAAAATTATAATTTCTTTTAAAAATCTTTTTAATGTCTTTTTTTGCTAAATCTGAAAAGTTGTTCGTTCTACGTGAACTTGGTGACTTTTCAAGAAAAAGTTTTTACAAATTACATGAATTAAGAGAAGATAAACTTGGAAAATTCTTTTTTCATTATTTGCTTTTTTCTACCAAGCATGAAGAAATTTGAATTAGCATTGGCTTTAAGCAATCACGTTTATATTGTGCAATTTATATTGACTATAATCAATTTTTTTGAACTTTTATTTCTCTACGTTTATAGATATGAACAGCTATCATCATCATTATCATCGTCGTCGTTATACAAATCGATTAAAGATAAATCTTAATTCGCAAATTGAATTAAGGTCTTGCACGTTAACTTTAAAATGAATCAGACACAATGTGATCAATTAATTAATTCCGTTCAATGGACGGAGCCAAAGAATCTTATATCGTTGACTATTCTTGGCTTTATAGACATTCTTGTCATTGTTGGCAATTGTCTTGTTATCGCAGCAGTTTTTTGCTCACACAAACTTAGGAGTGTAACAAATTTTTTTATTGGTGAGTTGTTTAGGCGTTTAAAATTGTAATAAAATAAAAATTATGAACATAATTTATAATTGCAGTGAGTTTAGCTGTAGCTGACTTACTCGTGGGCTTAGCAGTGCTTCCATTCTCATCAACTTGGGAAGTATTTAAGGTAAATAATAAAATTTATTTGTGTCAAGAGACATTTATTTTAAAATGTCAATAAAAATGAGAAAAAGTTTTCGCAAGCAATAATTTAAAAAATTAAATTAAAAACAAATTTGTTGTGAAGTTATTACAAATCATATTTTTATATATATCAAGTCCTTTGGGAGGTCAATTCATAATAATCCTATACATCCACATACATTGAAGAAGCGTGTATAAATAAGTGGGAGTAGAATCCCTTAACAGAAAATTCCATAAGCGTTTTTGTGTTTTATGATATGTTGACATTATTTATGTTTGATTAAATTTATTTTAAAATATGTGTGCGTCATCGATATTAAATTTATTATTTGACAAAAAAATTATATATAATTTTATTCCTATTGTCAAGTGCTTTATGCATTAACCATTGACTATGTAACAATGGAAAAAGCTGATAGCTTTTAGTAATAATAAATATTGTACTTTAGAATAGAAAAACAACTTTCATTCACGAAGCAGTAAATTTATACTATCGTACAATAAGATAAATTAGAGACACGAAATTAAATGAACACGCAAGTGCGTACAAAATAAAATAAGCAATGAAAATATCTTGAAGCTGCTACTAAATACATTTTAATTGTACTAAGACGATGTTAATTAAAAGCGATTACAAATTGTTTACCAAAGTATTGTGTGAATGAAAATAAATTAAATTTCAAAGTTCATTCATTATTTTCTTAACAATCTTCTTACTTTTGATATTTAAACTTCATTATCAACTTGCTTAGAAAGATAATTGAAAAATTTATCTTGTCGACGAATACATCAATAAGCAATATTGAGTTAAATTAAATGAATATTCATTGCAAACTTGTTATAAGGATGTCAGATAGATGAAACAACAACGAGTTGAAATTTCTTTTCCTAATTTATTGAAGCAGTTGAGCAAGATGAACCCAAGTTTGAATTAAAGGCTACGCATTTAAGAAATATTGTTCCTTTTTCATATACAACCCAAGATGAGTTGAGTTTAGAGAAAAGAAGCAAATAGTGGTAAGAACGATGAAAAAGCAGTCAATACAAAAAGGATCGTCATTTAATTACTAAAGAAATAAATTCAATTATAACGACCATCAGCAACATGGTATGGAAAGAATGAAGAAAATTAAAAATTTGTTATTATGGATCTATCATTTGACTTGAAGAAAATTGGAAAAAGGAAATGGTTAATTAAATTTTAAAGACTTTTTGGTCTATGATAGATGCATCACTTGACTAAAACTGAAACATTTTCCATTAAATTAAGTTAAAATTCAATTTTTCTCTCCATCAACCACCACCTGGTTGGCTATTGATTTTTTTCCAATATCTCTTTCATGCATGACTACCTACCAATGTTCACGAGTAAAGAGAAATTTTGTTACAATAATTTATAAACCTGACAGTGGTCATCTAACTTTTTGAATTATTAATTTAAGCATGCTCCTATAATGAATTCGAATTTCTTAAAAAAGAATATTGAATACTGATGATAAATAATGACACAAATCAATTGTGTGTACATGCTATGCTTTCGTCTCATTCTTAAGGAGATTTTCTTTTTATATATCTTTATTGAAAAATATTGCAAGATTAGCAAACATTCGAAAGTCCACTTTTGCTGACTGGAAGGTCACTTGCTCATAAATTCTGTCATAAAAATATTAGACTTTAGTTTTTCATGGATATGAAAAAATATTTAATAATTTTCTCAAATTGAAAATTTCTTCACTTTTCTTTCAAATGAACGAAAACTTTTTCCATTTCGAAATCAATAAATTTTGTAGAACTGTTCTTCTTTTATTATTATCGTTCTCATACACGATTCGTGAAATATTTCTAGGTGTGGATATTTGGAGATGTATGGTGCAAGATATGGCTTGCTGTTGATGTATTGTTGTAAGTTTGTATTTGACATTTTCTTTTATTGATTTCTTTATTAAAAAATTCAAAATGTTTTATTTCTTATCTTAGATGTACTGCAAGTATATTGAATTTATGCGCTATATCACTCGATCGTTATGTTGCGGTTACACGTCCAGTAACATACCCGAGTATTATGTCAACAAAGCGCGCAAAATCATTGATTGCTGGATTATGGGTGCTTTCGTTTGTAATTTGTTTTCCACCTTTAGTCGGATGGAATAATCAACAGAATCAAATTGTAAGTAAAAAAATTCTTTTGCAATTTTTAATTTCATCCTCATAAGCTTCAAGTTATTAGCACGTGTAAATATAAAATATTACATCATCATCTACCTTTTTTTATACATGTTGCTCTTAATAGCAAAAAAATAAATGTGAACGTGTAGGGAAATTAGCACAAGAGTAGCCTTGTAAAGGATTAAAAGTTTATACACATTCATAACCTATATAAAATGCGAAAGAGATAGAAAAAGATAATTAAAGTTTCATTAAGGCTCATTTTTCTCTATGCTTCAATGAATAGAAATTGTATATAGTATAAACTTTTTCTTTAACCTATATATACCATTATCATCATGCACAGCTTTTTTCTCTCTTTCTCATTCACCCCTATTACATTTTTCTCATCAGTGATTCACTACATATAGATGACATACAAATGTATATGTTCATATATATATGAAAAGTGCACTTCTACGCCATTAAACTTTTTCCATAATTTCCCGAAGCTCAGTTTATGTTCCGTATTTTAAAATTTCTTTTTCATTTTCACATTTATGTAAGATAGATTTTATTCATTTTCTTGCACATACATAGAATGTATGACTCATTTTTGACTTTTGACATTTAAAAATCTGTCTAAGATAGCTCTTATGCAAATAATATTAGGTAGAATGAATCATACTTTTAAAAAAATTGTATAAAATATGCAAACTTTAATCATAAAATGCATTTTCGAGTGAAAGAATTAAATTAAAGTAGGATAAAATTAGCAAATGCTTGAGATTTTCAATAAAAAAGAGCTGTTATTTTTTCATTATATCATGTCATTCTCATGGATACTTCTAAAAAAAGAGAATAAGAGAGAGATTCAAGATATCAGCTTTTTTTACGGCAATCAACAAATACAAAGAAATTAAGAAACTCTTTTATGAAATGAAAAGAAAAACAGCTTGGCCTCTAGCTTCAACCTTTCAGTAGCTCAAAAAAGAAAGCAAATGCTGCTCTTTGTCTGACGGACAGAGGTCTTTCAAACATCACAATTTCTCATAATCTTCCCTTCTCTATTCTTTGTCACTGCTGAGTCGAGGGAATCCAACAATAAATTTCATTCTTATTATTATCTCTTACCCATTCTTCACTTTGCTTTAGCACGGAATAAAAACAAACGCTGTGGAAGAAACTGTCCATTTAATCTTATTAAAATGTTCAAAGTAGACGTGATGATGGAAATTTATCATATTTTTTTCCTACTTCGGCTCCGTATAAAGCTTTATTATTATTTTCATCCATTTTTCTTTTTTTGTTTCTATAGCAGAAGCTCATAAATTCAGTTTCATCATTTAATTTTTTCTTTTCACAAAAAAGGCATGCCTCTTGATAAAGTATCTGCAGATAATCTGAATATTCGATAGCTATCAATGTTAAAGAGGGATGACAGTTGTATGGATAGATATTTAGACATAAACATAATAAAAGCTTTAATATTGAAAATTAAATCTTTATGATGCTTATAATTTAATTTTCATTTCTTTTTACAGACTCCAAATGATATAGTTTATGAGAAAGATAATTATACATTAGTGTCGGCAACAGCATCAACAAAAACATTCGAAAAATGTCCATGGAAGTGCGAGCTTACTAATGATGCCGGATATGTTGTATATAGTGCACTAGGGAGTTTTTATTTGCCCATGCTAGTCATGTTATTCTTTTATTGGAGAATATACCGTGCAGCTATACGTACAACACGTGCCATAAATCAAGGATTTAGGACGACAAAAGGTAAGATGTACATCTTTTTTTTCTACCTAGAACGCACTTTACTTTACACCTCTGGCTTTCCTCACACAATTTTCTTTCTCACAACTACAAGTTCCTTTTATTTTCTTTCCCTTATTCACATTATTTTCGTTGTTGTATTTTACTTTCTCACTTTTTCTGTCTTCCGTAACCTATCTCAACTTCTAATGCTTTTATTCTCATAACAACAATAACTATTTAATTTTACTCCATATTATTCTTTTTGTCGTTTGGTAATAATATAGTGGAATAATATAGCACAATACTGAAAACCTCTTTCCTTAACCCTTTCTTTATGTTTGCTTTTAACTTGTCTCATTTTATAAATAGACAAAAAGCTTTTTTATAACGATATGACGCTTGATAAGAGATCGTAATTGAGTCACGTTCTCTTATCCATGTCGTCATCTGTTCACTTATCATTTTGTTCCCGCTTCAAATTCCTTAATAATTTCCTTACAAGACTTTATATTATATTGAAGATGCAATTATTGCTGCTTTTCTTTCTCTCTGTGCAAAACCATCAGCTTGCTTATTAATAAAAAGACTTTCTTTCTTTTATCTTACACAGCTTAATTAAACTTTCATAAAAGTGTTATTTTACAGTGATCAATAGAGCTTTCTGTGTGTGTGCATAATCGCAAGCTTAATGTTTAATGCTATTAAGAAAAGTTTTCTTTTTACTATAATATTGTTTTGTTTTAACAATATCAACGCATAGAATATGGGTTTGAATGGGTGAAAAAAATTAATTTCGATTGTGGTAAAATGAAAAAGTTCAACAATAATGAAAATAACACCATTTTGGGATTATATCATACTTAATTAAACATATGGTATATAAGAATATTTAGAAACTTTTATGTAATGTGTTAGGAATTAGTCATGCTGGTTATTCTTTTGCAATTTTTTAAGTGTTAGAGATAGAAATGCTTAATTGAATTATAAAAGTAAATAAATAATGATTTCTAACACAAACTTTCATTGTACACTTGCGGTTGAATGAATATAAATGTACATACATTTAGAAAAACTTTATCTCTTGTACTCTATAGAAAAAAAGTTCCTCTTACTTTAGTGATTTTGAATTAAAATGAAAATTGCTACACATTTGTATAATTAACGAGCAAATTTGAAACTTATGGTTCGTAAAAATGATTTCTCACACTACTTTGAATGAGTAATTTGAAATATTCTATGGAAATGGTAGTTGTTAGACTTTTTGCCTTTTCATTTTATTTCCATCAACAACACCATTACAAGTTAAAGTTTTGAAATAAATTATCCATAATAATTTTTTGAAATGTGCCATGAAATTACTAAAGTTATTTTTGGTTGTTTTTGGTCTACTAAAGAAGAGTAAATTTTAATGACAACAACATGGACTGAAATTCAATTAAAAGCATCGATAACTTTTTTTCTACAAATAATTAAAAGTTTCTCTTGCACATTTGGTTGCAATTTTTTCCTGTTTTTAATTAGAACTAACATCGTGAAGTATTTAAAAAAATTTTAATTATCTTCCGTAAACTTTTCCTTTTTATAATAATTTCCATGTCGCAGAAATGAATTTTTAATTAAAAGAGAGAAAAATTGCATCGTTCAATAAGCGATAAATTTTGTTTCAATATAAAATGCTAAAAATTTATTGATTTATTACAAAAATTTTTATATTTGCGAGTTCACAACTAGGGTTCAAATTGAACTTTTTATCATTCTTCTTGTTCTCATTCTTGATGTAAAAAATAAAGAAAAGAAATTCAAAATTGGCATTGTGATAAAAAATAATGATGTTTCTTTTGTACTTTATTTGAAAAGAATATTTTACTTACTTATTTTAATATTAAGGTATGTCATTTTGGATCTTTAAATTGCCAATTTTGAAAGCTCTTTTTTCAACTAACCATTTACCTTTTTTAAGAACTTTCATACTCATTTTTCCTATTTTGACTTTCTTATCAGAGTAAATTATTGGTTTACTAACCTTTATTAAATATTTCTTCAAACTTTTATACTTGTTTGAAGTTTCTTCTCCATCTATCAACTTTCTCTTCTCTTTCCTTTCTCTCTTTCTCTCCTGACTATCTTTTAAACATTAAAATATTCACTTTACACTAATTGCGTACCTTTGAAGAAAAAATAAGTTGAAAGTAGATTATAATTTTCCATAAAAATCCAATTCTACGATTATAAAAAAGACACTTATTTTATATAAAAAAAACTTCCTTCCTTAAACAATTGAAGGAAAAGGTGGAAAAAATAATCAAGTAGACGAAGAGAATGTTACTTTACGAATACATCGGGGTAATAAAAATCATCGTCCAAATCAGAACACTGACATACCAATATCGAGTTCAATAACAAATCTGGATGGCTTAAGGACAAATCCGGCAAGTGTCACATCAATGTCATCATTCGAGCGTAAAAAACGATATGGATCGAGATACAAAGATAAAGTTACGATATCAATTTCATATCCATCAACTGAGCATATTGGAAGTCCCACAATGTCAACAACATCTTCAAATCAAGCATCAATGATTTCTTCATGTTCTAAAGAGCCAATTGCTTTACGACATAGTAATTCAACAGATTGTCATGAGACACAAAATCTTTTTCGTGAGAATCTTAACAATAGTCCAAAGGGAGAACATTCACCAAATAGCTCTGGCAAGAAGAGTGGTCGAAGAACGTTGAGTGGTGCTAAAGTACAAGTTCGTAAATTTCGAATGGAAACGAAAGCCGCTAAAACACTCGCCATCATTGTAGGTAAATAGAGAATTTCTAATATAAATATTGCGTAAAGAGCAGACACGAGTGGGATTATGCGGCAATGGATGTGATGGAGAAGAAGAAAATATTTTTTATTTTATTTCACATGTGCGTTGAAAGATAACAGAATTTTGGATTATTGAAGATTATATTTTAGGAAAAAAATAAAAATTTCTTTTTCTTATAAATGTTTGAATGTTCTGCAAGTGAAACTTGTGAAATTAAAAAATCTATTTGATGAAAAATTTATTTTTGTTACTGTCTGAACAATTGTTATCGTAGCTTCAATGCCTGTATATTTTTGAGTAAAAAAAATACGAAACCAAACAAAGAAGAATTGTATAAAAGTTTGTGGTTTGTCAAACAGCTATTTCTTTTCATCAACGGTGTTCAGTATTTTTTTCGTAAATTTATCGAACAAAAAACTTTTTATTCTTCTTATCTGCTTAGTAAATTTACAAAAATTTTTTGATCTTTTCGCTGAGTGTTTACAAAGCGAGATTTTTGTTTTAAAGTTGTTGCTTTAATATTTTGATATTTAAAATGTTAATGAATGTGCTTGAAATATGATGGAAAAATCGTTTGAAAAAAGCATAAACTAATGAAAAATAAATTTCATCACAAACAAGTCTCTTTAAAATGCACGAATGCAAACATGATTAAAGTAATTTTAATTCTCAAAAAGTTTGCCTTTTTAAATTTTTCTAACTTTTGAGATTGAATGAATCTAGATTAATTTTCATGGAATTTTAATTATTGAATACAAAAAGTAAATCATATTTTTATTTCTTCAAATTAATGATTGAATCACAAAAATAAAAGTTTGTTTCCAAAACAAAATTTTCAGAATTGCGCATCTTATTAAATTTGATTATTCAGCCAAGAATAAAAATCAAGCTCAAGAGACATAAAGAGAATGAGGATATTCCATTTATATTTATTCATGTGGAAGCTAGAGAAAAATATACATATAAATTCAAGCCAAAACACAATTGTTTTCTTAATCTTGGGAAAGCGATATATATTTTTTTCATGCTTTCTCAGCATACATAAAAACAATATTTTTTCACTCCATCTACCGGTGTTGCCATCATTCCATTTTCATGTCTATTTATAAAATTTAATGTACAATAGACTACAGAGAAAAAATCATTACATTCCACAGGAATGTTTATATGCTGCTGGCTGCCATTTTTCACTTTATATCTGATCAGACCGTTTTGCGATGATTGCATCAATCCAATACTTTTTTCAATATTGTTTTGGTTGGGATACTGTAATAGTGCGGTAAATACAATTAAAAATATTTTTTTAACAGCCATTTAAAATTAAAAAAAAGAATTTGAGCCCCTTTTAAGAATAAGAACTTTGTTTTTTCGCGTTTCCGTGCACATAAATTCTGTCGAAAAAAATTCATTCAAAAACGGATTGACAACTCTCAAAAATGATAAGTGTTTGTGAATAATCAATATGTAATTGCATTAAGTTGCATATGTATACAGATTTTGTGCAATTGCTGAAATAAAATTTTTGTAGTTTTTTAATATATAAACTCATTCACTAGTTGAAGGAAACCAATATCGTTGTGAAATTTATAGTGATTATATCCAATCATAAAATATAAAAACTGCAAATTTTCAAAAAAGTTTTTTTGTTTTTTCAAAAGATGAAATTTTATCTTTACTTTTAATATCAATTTTTTTATATTTGTGCTACAATTCAGCACCAAAAAGGTAAGTGAAAATATTAAATATTTCATTCAACTTTATTAATTTTATTTTTTAAAAATTTTAACGTTAATTAATTTTTCAATTACAGATATGAAAATGATAATGATGTCATATTTCTTCTATATAAAGCATTTTTATGCGATTTTCCATTATGCGGCAAGTCTTTTGATACTCAAGTAAGATTGGATCAACATAGATGAAAGTTAAAGCCACACAATCATTTCTACTGTACAAAATGTTTTAAGAAAGATTTCATCAATCAAATTGAGTATAAAATCATAAATGTCCAGTAACCTAAGAAATAAAATAAAATAATTATATTGTATTAGTAAACTTGATTTTAATTCATAATAATAAAGATTTAATAAAAATAATGTGAATAAATTTTAATTTGACTTTGATTTTCCTTTAGGTAAATCCAGTAATTTACGCAACATTCAGCAAGGACTTTCGTTTCGCTTTTAAACGTGTCATTTATAGATGCTTTTGCTCGAAAAAGTATCTTGAAGAACATAAATTTCATGTGTTACATCGATTCGTGCCATTTCCTTTCGCTGCTGCTGGTATTGCCGGACAACGCAACGACCTCAACTTTGATATTGCCAGATGACGTTCATTTACAACCGCAACGGCACTAAATGCAAACGCAATGCGAAATCCTATAACGGAAATCTGTCATCCAATTGTGATAACAAATCTGTCAGCAGCATGTAATCTTTCGACTGCTGTCAGTAATAACACATCTTCTACAACGGCACCTCTTAATGAATTATCAACATCAGCAAATTTATTTCGTTCTAAATCTGTTCGAGTCTCTAATTCGATTACGCGTTTGTGAAATGTATTTAATTTATTGTGTCTCTCCATGAATTTGTGGATATGAAAAAATTATGCAAACGCACAAATACACATACGTGTTTTTACTGAGGCTAACAATATTCGTAGAAAGCATTTCAACCATATTGTATAGAAACAAATTCATACATTTTACACACGTGTATATGTAGAAGCAGTAAATAGAGTAATTAAAACAGTATGAAAATACTTTTTGTATCATATATATAAAAAAAGCTACCTAGGTGTAAACATAAATGAAAGAGCTTTGCAAAGTTCAACGTTAATTGAATCTACATAAATTTATATACATATTGTGTTAAAGCGTTAACTTTTCAATGTAGCAATGTGTTGTAACAATAATTGTTAAAATGAATAATAGATGGACCATTTTGATTTAAAAAGAAATAGGAAAACAAAAGCTTCAAATAGAACTTTAAATATAAAAATTGTATAAGGTTGTAAATAATTAAAAATGTTATGTTAGCTAGAAAATATTGTTGAAAAAACTCAAGGTAAAATTTTATTCGTTGAGCTTATTTGTGATTAATGATTTGTAATAGAATTTATTAATTTTAATTTTTTTTATTTATTGTGCTTAAAATGTAACACTTAAGATTAAATTAGATTGGTGTCAAAAGAATTACAAAATATATTGGCAATATAATAAAATTATAATTTACTAAAGATTAAAGCAAATCTTAGAAATTCCCAATAAAATTTAAAGAATGAAATATTACATCAATAATGAAAACCAAATCAATCCAACTGGAAAATAATGTATACACTTGGCAGTTTATTTATTTATTTGCTCAGTTTATTTATTTTATTTTACTCCCACAGCCGCTTGTTAAGAAGAAGCTTTCTTTTCGTAACTCTCAATTTCCTACGTAACTTCTCCATCTAAAATATGTATTTATTTAAAAGAAATGCCATCACGTTAACGAAGATGAACAAGAAAAGAAAAAAAGGGAAAGAGAGAAAATTGTATAAAAATAACAATAAAAAAAAGAAAAGCATTGGCATTTGGAAGCAGCTTAAAAGTATCTACTTTTCACGCATTGGGAAAATTTTTTCGTTTGTTACTTTTACTGGTATTTTTTTGCGTGCTCTCTCGTTCTTGCTTATCTACACTTTTGTGTTGAATGAAGTGACAAGTAAAGCAACTTGTTGACGTTTTAAATTCTTTTATGACTTCATTATTCATTTAATTTGTTAAATAGAAGCATTTATTTTCATTTCGTCACCTAATATATTTTGATTTCATGCTTTTAACTTTAAATGTTTTTTTGTTAAAAAATTTAAGAAATTTTGAAATTGTCAAAATGTGAATAAAATCACATTTACTCTCTTGATATGAAGAATCAATATTATGATTTTCAAAATGTTTCATAACTCTCGTAAATCATTCTCATTGTTGCCTATTAAATTGATACATAGCACACGTGCATGAATACTTGTGCAAATATATTTTTAGAAAGAAAAATAGAAAACAAAAAAAAAATAACACATGTGGGATTTATGCAGCAGCATTCTCTAAACTGAATCTCTCCCTTCCCGAATTGTAATCAATATATTGAAAAAAAAGGTTTAAGTTTCCTTATCATGCCTTACAAAAGTATAATATTTGTACATACATTAAGGCATTGCTCATATCTAAATATTCTAAGAACATTTCTTGCTTGTTTGCTTGCTAGCAAAATGATGTGAATGAATGAAATGTAAGTTGTATCTACAACAACACACACGTATAAGCAAGGTGATATTAATGATTATGATAAATGTAACAACAAAGACGCAAATAGGGTGGTAGATTGGTTGCGTATGAATATTGACGCACGAAATTCTTTTTTAAGCACTTTTTTATTACCGAAAGTGGTTAGACTTTGCTTTTACAAATGGCAGAAAATGTCATATGATGTTCAGATAATGATGTAAGAAAATGGAATAATATTCCATTCAGTCGTGCTAGTCATGTATGAAAAAGAATATTTTTGTATACGTGTGCTTTTCCTACATTCACAGCATTAAACATTCATATCTTGAGTTTTTCTCTTCTTTGCCTATGTTCATCATTTTTTTTAAATTCATCTCACAGAATGAAAATTAATGGAAAATAAAATTTCTTTTATTAAATTTGTCTTTTAAAATAAGAAATGTAAAAACGTCGTAAAAAATATCAATTGACATTCATTAGGTAAAAAAAATACACAAAATTGTTTTTAATTTTACAAAAAACATAAAACAGAATATTAAAAATTTCTAATGAATTTCATAACAATGTTTTCGACGTATTTTTTAAACCTTTCTTTGACTGACATTAAAATGACGATAAGTAAAAATTTCTTAAGAAACAGAAAGCATGTCTTTGAAATTTTATAGCTGTATAAACTTCTTGAGGGTATATAGCCTGTGACTTGTTATAAACTTTTGTCTAAGACCAGAGTTGTAAAGTCGAAATCCGACTTTTTCATCGACTATTGGCTATAACTTTTTAAACAAAAATATTTTGTAAAAAATTCTATTTATAATTCATAGTACAGACAAAAAGCTTTAAAAGAAGCTATTATTGATGAATTTTGGCTGAGCCAGTGCAAAGTTATGGACAATTTTAGAGTCCAACTTTTTGAAAAAGTCAAACAAAAAGTCCGGCTTGCAAAAACTTCATAATTTTACACTGGCTCAGCCAAATTTCATCAATAATAACTTGTTTTAAAGCTTTTTGTCTGTACTATAAATTACAAAAAGAATTTTTTACAAAATATTTTTGTTTAAAAAGTTATGGCCAATAGTCGGTAAAAAAGTCGGATTTTGACTTTACAACTCTGTCTAAGATAACATCAGTCAAAAAAATTTTATAAACTTACAAGCTCAGAAAAAAACCTGTTGAGTTTGTAAGAATTTAATAAATTTCTATAAATAAGTGTTTAAACATCTTTCACCATTTGTATATAATGTTGAAAATGTCAAACACACGTGTGCAACACTTTTTCGACATGTGAAAATTTAAGTTAAAGTTAAGGGCAAAAATGAAAAGGGATAGAAGGAAAGTGACTTAAGGGCGAACCCAATGTAAAATATTTCAAAGATCTTACCATAATTGCATGACAATTTTATCTTTTTTGCAAAAAGGACAGTTTGTTTATTTGTTTGCTTATGTATGATGTTTGTGCATATAAAAAATTTATATGGACAAAACTTCTTATAAAATTTTTTAGGATTTTTTAAAGAGAGAAAGCTTTTGATATTTTATGAATATTTAAAGAATTTAAAAGAAAAAGGATGAACCTTTTTAGACAAATTTTGAATGACATATGTCTTAGACTGAATGTAAAAAAAAGTTTGAAAAGTGACAAAACATCACCTCATTCAATATTCTGCTTCTTTTTATCATTATGTTATTGAAGTAAAGCAATTTAAGAATAGATTAGATCGATTCATCCATGAAATTACGTTACTCACATCTATTTTTCCTTCAAATAAGCTTCATTCATTCATTCTTTCTCTATCTCTTTAAGAAGAATCTATTGAATGAATTTTCTTATTCTATTATTATAGTAAGTGCTGAGACTATTGATTTCACAACATTTTTATTGTAATATTAAATTGAGCCCAAGTAATAGACATAACAAATAAATTGAAAGTCACAAAGAATCAGAGGAAAATAAATTTTATTTTACAATAAAACAAACATAATAAATATTTCTTTTTAAAACTCTGCACTTAAAATTCTTTTATTGAAGTTAACAAAAATTTTATCTTTATGCACTCTTGTAAATTTTACCATTGAAGTTCTTGCTTATTTACGACTTACAGAAGTGAGAAAACAATTTTATGATTTTTTGCAAAAAAATTTATGTATGCTATTGCTTTTAATGTACAATAACAATGCTACAATTTTTAATATAGAAAAATATTTTATCTATTGTAATTAAAAGTTTAATTAAATAAGAAACCACAAAAAGTAAAATAATGAAAAATCAACAATCATTAATTTAGGTTTATATTTTTTTTTTGATTTCTTTGCCGATTCACTGTGTATTCAAGTTTCTTTTTCTATGTACATATATGCGTGTGGGCTTTATGTGTGTGTTTTATACTAAAAGCTTTTAGCTGTGACGTCACTATGAAGTGTGTCTAAAATATATATTATTCTGTCATTTTCAAAGAATTTCTGCTTTATTTACTCATTTCATTTTTAATCAAATAAACGCCTTAAAATTAAAATTCACTTGACATGAATTTATCTTTTACCAAGCAATTAAATTTCAGTTTTTGTTTAGCCAAAAAAATCTTTTGCTTTCAACAATAAAACACTATGAATTGAAATAGTTAAATGCTTCTTTATTCTACTTAAGAATTTCTAAGTGTAAATTTTTCAACTTAAGCCAAATACTTGATTTGATTTTCAATGTGCAAAATTTTTGCTTTCGATAATTGTTTTAATAAATTCTGATAAAAAATCACACGCTAGAAACATAAAAGTGCTTTAATATCAAAATACAAAATTGTAAAAGTAAAATAAAAATTTTCAATCAAAAGGACTTGGCAATAGATTTGAGGAGCAGCGATTGACATTAAGAATTCATCGTGGACGTGGATCAAATTATCATGAATCGCCGCATAGTAATGGTGGTAGTACACATAGTACGACAACCAGTTTAGGAAGTGCCTCACCTGAACGCCTTTCACGATTCACCACTCGTAAGCATGAAAAAGTCAAAATTTCCGTTTCATATCCATCATCTGAAAATATTTCGAGCCCAACACATAGTCAGGGAACTAATCAGCTTTATGCAGTCCATTATACAGTTAATGGTAAAGAGACTCAAGCATCTCATTTATGTCGTGGCAATTCAACTTCAAGTAGTGGTGTTGGTGCCGTTGGCGGTAGAGGTAGCGTCTCGAGCAACAATAACAGTACATTAAGTAAAGACTTTCTTAACGTACACGAGAGGACAACATCACCGCGCGCAAGCAAGAAAATGGGAAAACGAAATATTAAAGCACAAGTCAAAAAGTTTCGCATGGAAACGAAAGGTAAGTAACGAACACATCTGTTGGGAAAAACACGTAACTCCTCCCAACAGAACATTTTTCTCTCTCATCTTTGGCTCATAAATTTAATGAGAGGAGCTTTCTAAATTTTATACTCATCTCATTTCTTATTCTTTATTCTTTCTTTCTTCCTTGTTAAGTGTTGAGGGAAATGAGTATTACAATATTAAATGAAATGAGATGAGAATAAGAGGCATGAATGAAAGTAAGGAAATGAGAAAGAAAACTTTCTTTCTTTCTAAAGCGATCATGTAAATGAATTTAAACGTACAAGAAGGAATTACAAAAAAGGTTTCATTTTCATTATTAAAGATTATGATTGCAAAAGTTGTTATTGTTTTTTGGTACCGAAAATCCAGAGAGTTGGACACTTGGGCAAACGGTTTGCCTATTTTTGCCCATTTTTTTGTCGCATGTCACATGTGACATGTTCTTTGTTGCAATGCATTTGTTTACAGTTTTTGGAAAAGTTTAAAAACTTATTTCTGATCTTTCAAACAGTTTTAAATTATCGAAATCTTTAATAAAAGATATTCCGTTCACATTTTAAAGACCTTGAATAAGAAATATGAAAGAAATTTGTAAAAATCCAGTAAACATATTTTTGTTTTCTGTTGCATGTGACTTGTGTTTATGTCACATGTGACAAATAAATTTTTGCTCATTTTGCAGAAATCATTTTTTTTACCGTTTTCTCTAAGTATCCAGAACTCTGCAAAAATCTTAATCAATAGTCTGTCTTTCTGTAACTATAAAAATAGAAACTTTTATTCATAACATGAATAGAATATAAATTTATGACATAATTTAATTTATTTAGATCTAAAACTTAACTGAGATAAATTGATTTACCAAAATATCTTATAAAAGAAAATATTTTCATTATGACTGTCACTTTAACATAATATCTTTTTTCTTTTCTCTTTCACTATCTCTAGCGAAAAAGTATCTTCTTTCATTCTAATTCAATGTGTATTACATTGCACTTTCTTCTTACTAAAAATAATCACGTTCGCATTCGGAATCTCTTTTTCTCACTTTTGCCTTGCTTTTGAAAATAAAGAAAGCAAAAAGCCTCTTTTTATAATAATCTCTTTTTCATTTTTTTATCCATGATACCAAAAGAGAAGTATCCATGAGCCTTAGATGAAGAGAACGAACAAAAGTGTGATGGTTGAATGAGTTTATATAAAATTACATTTTCATAATTTTGTTATTTTTCCTTTTCTTTCTCTTTTTTCTTCTATGCCCACAACAACAATGAATTCAACTTGAAAATGTAGCTGCCAAAACCTTAGCAATCATCGTAGGTCTATTCATTCTTTGCTGGTTGCCCTTTTTTACACTCTATCTGATACGTCCATTTTGTGATGATTGTATAAACCAAATTTTATTTTCCGTTGTCTTCTTTATTGGCTACTGTAATTCGGCCATAAATCCGTTGATTTACGCTCTCTTTTCAAAAGACTTTAGATTTGCATTCAAACGAATCATCTGCAAATGTTTTTGCTCTGGTGAAGGATTCAAAAAACCATCGAGTCGTCGTGGTTCTGATATGTCAGCATTAAGACGTGATGGCACACGTACTCCAAGTATTTCACCGAGTGCACTTGCACAATCAATTAATGACGATAGCGATCCAATTGTTGATGATCTTCACAGATGACGATCATTTGCTCCCAGTATAAGCAGCTCAACAAGCTGTAGTCCTGGGGGCATTGGCATGAGACGACTTAGTATAAATATTAACTCAAACAGCGTAAATAATTCTAATTTGGACGCGAACGATAGATGTGTAAATATCAATGATAATAAAAACAATCTCAGCAGTAGCATTGGAATAGGAAGCAGCAGTGGAATTGGAAATGGGAACGGCAGCAGCGTACGTGCTGCGTCTATCTACGATATTTGCCATCCTTTGGTCATGTAAAACTTCACATAAACATTTCTTGATTGTTTGTTGAAATGTGTGATTGTGAGTAAACATTGTGGACAAACAATCATAGAAGAAATTTCATTTTATGTTTACAAACTAAAAGAAAACTTTCTAAATTTCTCTTAACTCGTCTCTGACGTGTATGCTCTGATAAAAAATTGCCAAAGCCAACCAAGCATATTTTTCTATGTCACGGCAGTTGATTCTATGACATGTGTGGGCGTTTTCAATATATTTTTTATATCTATCAAAGCACATTGATCTTTTTCCTTTTTGATCAATTTAAAAGAAAGTAAATAAACATTCTTTTTTTTTTATTTAAGATGATTTTGATTTTTATATAGAAAATACAGAGGAAATTTATACTTTAAAAACTATAGTTTCATAGCCAAAAGCTACTGTAAATTTCCTACCAAAAGCTATATACTTTAACAACTCTGAATCGTTTTATGATTCTAGCCTTTGACCATAGTGGTAAAGTTTCTATAAAAAACAAATCAGAATGTTGTAAAAATTTTATTTCATTAAACTTTTACACTTGACAATAAAAATCTTGAAAACAACAAAAAATTTCAAACTTTCTGCGCGTTTATTTTTTTTCAACAATGTTCTATTATAAGCAATAGAAGCATGAAGCAGAAACAAATCAATAAAAACTGTCCACAATAGAACAAATAATCTGGTTTGAGTACTCTTCATCAATATACAATATTATGTGCTATTTGGAAGAATCTCATAATAATCATCAACAATTACTTTTCAAAGAAGACTGACAGTTTCTTTTATAACTCAATTTTTTGACATTTATTATCCCCATGACCCTTCTTTTTTCTTAGTCTATTCATATAAGAAATTTTTGCTATTATGATTGCGGTAGCAGAGGCGTTTACGTGCACACCAATAAATATATTTTTATTTATATTGCCTTTCATGAGGGTATGTGAGTGCGTACGCTTTTAACAATCAAGATAAAGTCACCTTTACTTTCCCCCACGTACTACAATATATTACTGACGGTGAAGCTTTGAATTGATTTTTTTATTTGAAACGGCTATGTGAGCGTATTAGTAATGTTTTCTTACAAGTAGAATGTGAAAATCGTAATTTATAGCAAAAAAAGAAATCGCGCGTGTAAATGAACTGATAATGATGATCTATTGAAACCAAATAATACACAACAAAAATTGAAAGAAATTCTTTTCTATTGATTTGAAGATAAATTGTAAAATTTTATTTTCACTTCTTTGATTAATGTCAATTGTGTTTGATAAAGATGTTTTCTGATTTTATTACAATCTCGATTCTGCATGTATAGCTAAAAATCCTTCAGGTACAGTAGCACTTAAAAAGATATTTGCTCTACCATCACTTCCAATTACAACTGAACCTCCTGTGCATGATGCTCCTGATTTTATTCCTGTGGCAATATCACAATAAGTTCCTGCAGGCAAGCCAGTTTGTAGATTTTGACTTAAATCAATTCCATATTGACCATTAAATGCAATAAAACCGCGATTTCCTCTTGAAAAAGCAATTTGATTTCCACCATTATCCCACCAATTTGCAACAGCAGCTGAACCTACGACATTTCTGAACTTGACCATTTCTTTGATTTGATGCCATCTATGCTCGCAAACCCAACCATTTGTACATTGTCCATTTGCATTAAATTGTGGTGCAACAATATTGCCTACAGCATCTCTTGGTGGTCCTTGATCGCGATTTGTAAAATTGAATGAACTCATAATACGTGGAACACCATATGGCCAAGCCAAATGGAAAGCAGTTGCCATTTTATACAATCTTCCATCTTTGTATGTTAACACATTTGGATCGTCGCGTTGATTGTCGTGATTATCTACAGCGAATAATATGCGAGAATGATAACGCTTATCTTTTATAGATAAGAAAGATAGTCGTACACATACCAACAAATGTTAAAGAATATTTTGACGGCCAAAATCCCCACCCCTTTGAACACATTTAAAACAATTAATTTTGTGCAATGAAAAATTTTCATTTTTAAAATTTTTACCTCACCAAAAGATTGAAGCCATTTCAATTGATCTCTTCCACTAAAAACTCTTGAAATTTCCTCAGAAAATCTAAATTCTGTAATTGTTCCAAGTGGAAAATATTCACTTCCTAAAAATCCATGTTTTTCTAAATCATGACCATCAGTAACTTCACCAACAACAAATGGTCGTGAATTTGATGCAAAGCCATGTAAAGTATTGAGATTATTCATTCTTGACCAAATTACTTCAAGATCCTGTGGCCACCTTAATTGATAAGAATAAAATAATTATAATTGTGACTAGAAATTAATGGAATTATAATTACATGTGCTTCATTATATCCACACGAAATCCTAAATTAAGAAAATTCATTAAATTTGAAAGAATTTTTAAAAGTGTTCATACCTGCGACACCAAGTCTAATTAAATTATTAAGATAATCTGCTATTTTTGCTCGTACATGTTCATGACCTTGATTTAGGTCAGGCAATCCAGGAAATTGACAATTGCGTATTTGATAAATATTGCTCCAATCAGTGACTGTACAATAAGGATTAAAATGTTCACTTGTATATGGCACAGCTGGATAGTAAAGGTTAGCAGGATCAGCAGTGTTTCCAGCAGATCCTAAAGTGCCACTGCCAGTCATATGATTAAACACTACATCTACATAAATTCTAACACCAACAGCATTACATCGACGAGTCATGTCAGCAAAAGCTGCTTCATTGCCTGAGCGTGTAGTTATATTATAGCTAATTGGGCCATATCTTTCCATCCATGACCTTTGATCATCAAAAATATTGTGCTCATTAGCTGGGGAAACTTGAACTCCGGCATATCCATTTGGTGCAAGAAATTCTTCACATTCTCTTGCAATATCTTGCCATCTCCAATCCATTAAATGAACCATAGCACTTCTACCTGTCCACCAATGTGGATCAGTATAAGCTGCAAAAGTAGTACTTGAAAATAGAATGAAACTTAATAATGTTAATTCCTTCATTGCTAAAGAGAAACTGAAAATTCTACACTAAAAAGTCGTTTTTAAAATACAATAAGTTATCAAATGTAAGATAAGAATGATAAGAAACACATACACATAAAAACAAATCATTATTTGTTTGATAACATTGACACCTGCTGTGAGATGATATAAAAAACTTAAGTCCGTAAGTAGCAAAAGTAAATAATAAAAATCAAGTGTTTTAAAATCTCTATAGTGAGTATTTGTCAGTTTAAGATTTTAGTCTGCTACTGTAGACATTAACATTTTATAGCGTCAGACTGTTATCTCAAGTAGTGCTAAAAATAATAAAAAAATTTTGTTTGATTTTTTCTTGATATGAATTGATTTATTTTGATAAATCAAAATGAAAAACTCTTTTATAACCTCGATTCTGCGTGTATAGCTAAAAATCCTTCAGGTACAGTAGCACTTAAAAAGATATTTGCTCTACCATCACTTCCAACTACAACTGAACCTCCTGTGCATGATGAGCCTGATTTTATTCCTGTGGCAATATCACAATAAGTTCCTGCAGGCAAGCCAGTTTGTAGATTTTGACTTAAATCTATTCCATATTGACCATTGAATGCTATAAACCCACGATTTCCTCTTGAAAAAGCAATTTGATTTCCACCATTATCCCACCAATTTGCAACAGCAGCTGAACCTACAACATTTCTGAACTTGACCATTTCTTTAATTTGATGCCATCTATGCTCGCAAACCCAACCATTTGTACATTGTCCATTTGCATTAAATTCTGGTGCAACAATATTGCCTACAGCATCTCTTGGTGGCCCTTGGTCACGATTTGTAAAATTAAATGAACTCATAAGACGAGGAACACCATATGGCCAAGCCAAATGGAAAGCAGTTGCCATTTTATAAGTTCTTCCATTCTTATAAGTTAACACGTGTCCATCACGTTGATTGTCGTGATTATCTAAATTGATAGAGGCAGAAGTTTCGGATAAGATTAGAATTACTAAAGTGTAAATAAATAATTGGCAATAGAAAAACTTACCGACAAAAGTAAGAGCATATTTCGATGGCCAAAATCCCCATCCTTCACCGAAGCTTGATAACCACTTAAGCAAGTCGTTTCCACTAAAAACTCTTGAAATTTCTTGTGAATATCTGAATTCTGTAATTGTTCCCAATGGGAAATATTCACTTCCTAAAAATCCATCATTTTCAATGCTATAACCGGCAATAACTTCACCAACAACAAAAGGTCTTGCATTCGCTGGAAATCCGTGAGCTGTATTCAAATTTTTTAGTCTAGACCAAATAACTTCAAGATCCCCAGGCCACCTAAATTAATTTAAGATTTCTCTATGCACTTTGGGTAAATTTTGATAAATTTAACTTACATGTGTTTCATTGCATCAACTCTAAAACCTGCAACACCAAGATCAATCAAATTGTTCAAAAACTCAACAATTTTTGTGCGAACATGTTCGTTTCCTTGATTTAGGTCGGGCAATCCAAGAAGTTCACAATTACGAATTTCATATGGATTATTCCAATTGTAAATGTTGCAGCTTGGATTGAAATGTTCTCTAGTATAAGGAACTGCTGGATAGTTTCGATTTACTAAGTCAGCAGTGTTTCCAGCAGATCCTAAAGTGCCACTGCCAGTCATATGATTAAACACTACATCTACATAAATTCTAACACCAACTGCATTACATCGACGAGTCATGTCAGCAAAAGCTGCTTGATTTCCCGATCTTGTAGTTAAAATATAACTGATTGGGCCATATCTTTCCATCCATGACCTTTGATCATCAAAAATATTGTGCTCATTAGCTGGGGAAACTTGAACTCCGGCATATCCATTTGGTGCAAGAAATTCTTCACATTCTCTTGCAATATCTTGCCATCTCCAATCCATTAAATGAACCATAGCACTTCTACCTGTCCACCAATGTGGATCAGTATAAGCTGCAAAAACAGCACTTGAAAATAGAATGAAACTCAATAATGTTAATTCCTTCATTGCTAGAGAAAAACTGATAAGTTTACACGTCTTCAAGTAATTTTTATACAATATAATACATTATCAATCAAAGGCAAGAATGATAAGATAAGATATGTGAAATACTTGTATTAATTTTGATAAATTAAAGATTTTATATTAAAGTATTTGTTTCTTATCTCTATTGTATGTGATTGGAATTTTTCAAAGACTCTTTTGCTAATACATTTTTACAATTTATTTATTGATGATTGTTTGTTTATAAACGTCATAATTATTTACAAAATTTATGATAAGAAATTTCAATTAATTTCGTAATTGGAGAAAGAACATCATATGAGAAATTTATCATTTAAAATGGAACATACATTTGCTTTTAAAATTTTGTGTATACAAAAAATAACGAAAGAAAAAATTAACATTTTTATGATGATTTTCCCTTTAAAAATAATATCAGCAGACATGTCATTTTTCATACATATTTGAAATGTGAAATGTAAATTTACACACCAATAAGGAAAGCAAAGAATATTTTCATGATTGCAATTTTTGCTTCACAAATCAAAAGAGGAAGCGTGCTGTTGGCATAGAAAAATATGTGTTCATAGATTGAGGCATTTTTCTTACATCAATAGATGATAAAATGTCAAAGCTATTCTTGGTATAATTTCGTCATTCATTCAAAATGTCGAAAGAATGAAGAATTGTAAATTTACCTTTATGAAAAAAAGTTAAATTTAAAATAATTTTTTTCATGTGACTGACTGACAAATTACATGACCTTTCTTTTACTTTAATTATTTAAGCAAAATTTAATTCAGAAGAGCTTTTAATACAAAAATTTTGTATAAAATAAATATTAATCAATAAGTTCTGATTAAATAATTAATAATTAGAATTTAAATAATTCAAATTAATTTTCAAATTTATATTCAACGGATTAGAAAATTTAAAAACCAAAATTTAATGCTTGTTGCATAATTTCGAGGCTCAAAATTAAAATAATTTTCAAACCCGTTAAGTGATTTTAATGATTGATTTGAATTATTTATAGTCTAATTTCATTCCAATCTAGTTGACTGGTTTCAGTCAATAAAAGAAGTTTCATCTAACATTGCAGAACTCAGATTAATATTTTATAAAACCTTTTATGAATTATTGAAATATAAAAAATTGTACAATAGGATTATGATATTGTTGTAAAATGTACAGAATACACTCGTTATTTCATACAAAATTCATTAAATTGCATGAGAAGCAAGAGAGAAAATTCATTTTCACTTCATGAATTCACACAATAATGCAGAACATGTTTAATTAACACTATGTATGGCAGACAATCGACTGCTCATTCAACGGCTGCTTATGTTCGCAGAAAATGAGAGAGTTACTGAAAAATAAGTGAAGTGCTGAAAATTTCATTCCATAAGAAAGTGTGAAAAGGAAGAAAGCTTTACAAGTGGATGAAAATGAAATGTATTGTTTTTTACTTACTTTTATACTTACTTTCTTCATGAATCATCATTATGATAATTCTTTTGACAGCATTTGCCTATGTGTGTATTTGAGTGAATAACGTCGTGGTATATTTATTTAAATATTTATTGTTTCGTAAAAGATCCAGCAATGGGCAGGAAATTTTGTATTTTTAGCTTTCCTTTTTCCCACTTCAGAGTTTTATTTGCATTTTCTCTCTCTTGACTTTTTAGCATATAAAATGAGAGAAATTTACATTAAAACTGAATCGGGCGACTGAAGTGCTGAATAAAGAAAAGCTAAAAAGAAATTAAAAGATTGATTTACTCTTTCTTAAAGTATTTTTATTCTTAAAGTAAATCAAGGATTGAAAACTTTTCAATCTTGAAGTCGAAATAATTCACTGTAAAATTTTGATTCTTTAATAGAGTTTTCAGCCCTTGAAGCATTTTTTTACTTTAGCGTCAATCAGTTTTGTTTGTAAGAAAGAATAAAAAGGAAAATGACAGGCTTTCTTAAACGCCTACAAAAGTTATTTATTGCTAGAATAATTTATGAGATTGTGCACAATTTATTTATGTTGGAAAGAAACGCTTATCGTAATGATGATAAACACGTAAATTCTGAAGCTGCAATTTTATAAAATTGCACAATAAAGTAAGTAGGGTTCGGACTTGCATGCATATTTTACTTGATATGAGCATATTTTTTGTCAAGTTGACTTACACAAAAATCTCTCTAATTGATTCAGATTTTATTAAATTCAAACAAAATGAATAGTAAATTGAAGAATCATTGACTTTCATATCAATTTGCTGAATTTCAAATGTATTTAATAAAATCGGAATGAATAAAAGACGTTTTTGTTTAAGTCAACTTGACAAAAAATATGCGCATATCAAGTAAAATATGCATGTAAGTTCGAACCCTTTAAGTAACATTCTTAAAAAAAATTATGCAAAAAACTGAGAAAAATATTTAAACAAAAAGAGTGGAATTCTTTTCACAGTTTCAACGAGTTCCTTGATGTGTATAAATTTTAACATTGCTATGCTATGGGATAAGAATATGTACAGTTTAGATACTTAAAAAGAATTTCCATTAATAAAATTTTTCTCACTTTTTAAGTGTCCCAGTCTGGCACATTCCTGTCATGAAAAATTTGTCTTTTATAGAAAATTACAAGGGAATGAAAGTCAGTATAAAAAATAAAAAAGACTTAAAATGATGAGAGAACTTTGTTATGTATATAAAAATAACAGACAAAATTAAAATTGTCGATTAATCTTAAACTACCTTTTTATCTTGTATGTTAAAATATTTATGTACTTACCTAAAAAAATTTATGTTGACGTTAAATAAAATATTCAGCCAAAAAATTATGAACGTATGAAAAATATTAGAATGTTTTAATAAATTAACACTCATCATTAGCCAATGTTAAATGGAAAAAATTATTAGATAGATTTAAATGATGAGAAAACAATTCAATGTGATATAACTAATAACATAAAATAAAAATTTATTTATAAGAATAATAAAAATTATTTTTAAAACAAACTTTTTTCTAAATTTTCATGAATTTCAGTCTTAAAATTTATTTTTCTAGATTTAAGCAAAATAGTAAGTATATTTACAATTATACAGTTCAAAATCTTTATTAAAAATACTCTCTCTCTCTCTTGTGCTCTCTGTGACATTTCATTCTTTTCAATTAACAAACTAATCCAATTAAAATTAAATTTTTCATCTCATGCCACTAATTAAAAAAAAATTTCCATTTCTCTCATTTTAAATTTCTCGTATCTCGTCGCTCGATGATTTTGAAGAATGTGCTTGGGATTCACATGATGATGCAGAGAGACTATTTGTAATAGGCAGTACCTTATCTTCCTCACAACTGAATGTGCTTGGCACAATTTTATTTAAGTAAATTAATGAAATTATCATAAAAATGACGTTGTAAGCATAAAAATAACCAACACCAACAAGATATAAAAGTTGCGGTAAAACCTTGGTAATTGCAAAAATTATAAGCCACGAAGTTGCAGTGAACACTGCTCGCATTTGCAATTGCAGAGAAAATGATGAAAAAACATCCTGCACTGATAGCCATAAATTTCTTGAAATGCCTGCAACATAAAAGAATGTCACGATAGCAAAAATTGGTAATGGAAGAAAACTCCTTGCTGAATGATCAATTTTGTATCCTGAAATTCCTTCTGCTATGCATAATATAGCTAATGTCAACATGCAAACTATAATGATTATTGAGCTAATAATCATTTGTTTCTTTGATGAACAAATCATTGAAAATTTCGTCAATTTTGCTATAGGTATGCTTGCTACTAAAGTCAGTCCTACAGTTTTTGAAATCCATTCAGCTGAAATTGTTCCACCTACGAATGAATGAAAATTTTTATTATTTTTCACTAAAAATAATTCATGTAAGAAATTCTGCATAATTTTGTATCATATAAGGCTTAACTTTTTTCACTAAATTTCATTTTTTGAGAAAAACTTTGGATCATTAAGCAATATCAGAGTTCAACGTTGTTTAGCAGAAGCATTCAATTCATTCTACCAAAATACTTATTTTTTTCTCTTTTTTTTGAAAAGGTCAATTAATTTGTAATTCCCATGAATGAAAACATTGAGGTTGGGTATGATAGCAAATTATTAAGTCAAGCATTAAAATGGCTTGAATGGTTCCTTCTCTTTTGCTTTTGCTATCTCTCTCTCTTTTTTGTTAAGTGACCCTTGAAATGTACACATTGAAAAGCAAGCATACCTCAGAGAGATAAATTGATATTTTCTTTCAAATTTAAATTTCCATCAGATCAGAGAGCGATGAAAATATTTTGAATATTCTCAAAAGACAAACAATTTTATTTGAATAAAAAGTCTTCTGACACTTACCAGTTAATTGTGCAAAATATTTAATATAAAAGAGAATGCTAATGCCACCAATAAATTGCTCAATCAAAATCAAACCAATCAATGAAGAAAGATTTAATTTTCGCAATTCAGCGAACAAATTGGTAATTGATTTTTGCTCTAAATCTTCCTCATTCCATAAATGGCACAATTTTACGTCCTTTTCCATGTCGTCATCATTGTGGCATTGCTGCTTACGTGATATATCACAATAATATTTATAGCATGGTGATTCAGGTAAGAAGCAGCAAATGATGAAATAGATTAAGGAACAAATCAATGATGCTATTGATAGATTTAAGGAAGGCATTGTGTCTGTAATGATAATAAAAAAATGATTTATTTTTAAATCTTTTATAATTTCTTATCAAGGTCTTTTTTTAAAAAGGCAAATACATAGAAAGAAAGTAATATTGATGCAATTACTGTATAAGAAATTCTCTATTGACACGCTAATTGACTATTGATTCAATTTTAATTGAGTTTTTTCTATGTTGGTGCCACTGATGAGAGACACTTTTCCTTCTTCTTCTTTATTCATGTAATTAGTAATAAATGGATAGAATAAGAAAGAATAATTGCAAGCTAATAATGAAAGTGAGGTAATTAATGTTGGCGACAATATAGCAAGGATTTTTATGACCTTAAATCAAGGTAAAATTATTGTATTTTTCACTGTCATAATAAATTTAAAAAAAAAAAGATTGATTACATTATCTTTTCAAAAATGAAGCACATTTACTGCATATACATCATAAAACAAAGTTCAGCAGACGACTAGACAAAATGTTGCATCATATCAATTTAAATATAGCATGAGTAGCTCAAAGTACTGTCTATGACATAGAAAATAAAATTTATTATGTGCTATGTTCTATCGGTCAGTATAAAAATTCATCGCAAATGTTAAGCAAATATTAAAAGAAATGATAAATCGGATTTATTGTCATTGTGATGCCTTACTTAAGGCTATTCCTTCATTCTTTTCAAAAAAGGACCAAATTATCTTGGGATGTGAAGCTAAGCGACAAGATTGAAAAGATGACTGGTTTTGTTAATTTGAATGCCCAAAAGGCAAGAGAAAAATTCTGAAATCAATCTTTCCAGTTGGTCCCAAAATAAAAGATTGATTTGGAAATTTTTTCATTTTCATATTTGTTACATAATTTAGACAAGTTCATTGTACTGTCAAATTTGTATACTAAAAATATTTTCATCTATAAATCTAATAACAAATCCTAATTTGAGGTTTTCTTAATGTTAATCAAATTCAACTTCCACCTACACAAGAATTAAACTTTTCGTTTCGAAATTTTTCCTCGAATTCTATGGAAAATCCCCATTGAATACCAGCAGAAAAAGAGATTTTTCTCTTCATTCTGATTTGCGTTTATGAATAAAGATGAAGAAAATTTAATTCAGTCCTGAGACGTGAAAACAATTTTGATTTTTATGGTTACGTAAATGCCAAGTAGACAAATTTTTACATGCTATCCAGATTTTACATTCATAATCATAAATCCCTTTAAAGGAAATGAAATCCTTGACATAGTTGTTCAATAGAAATTGTAAATTATTTTTATTTACTATCGTTTCTTGCTAAATGATGTTTAATATATGAAAAATCATGGCTCTTTCAGTAAGGTTTCATGTCTAACCTTGAAAGGCTTTTACGTCATTCATAGGAAACCTTAACATAAAAAAGAGTAAAAGTATTCAGTTGATGCTAAAATTAAAATTCTTACAGCAATTCAATATTAAAATTCTTGAAAAATAGCTACAGATAAGACAGTAACCAAACATTATTCATGTCATATCAAGAACTTTTATCACTTTCTACAAGGCGCGCATATTGTCTCTCAATTTTTTTGAGAAAAGAAGTGACTTTACGAGAAATATGTTGATAAACCTGAAAGCGAACAGCAGTGTGAAATGTGTCTCATAAATTATGCTCTCACTTGCTATTCAGTCTGTCGTATGAATGTGAATATCTACTACATTTTCTCTCTTCTCATTGTATATATTTCTTTATTTTGATGTTTATGGATTGTTAGATACATTTTCCATTCTCTTATTTATCTTTATAATCAAAGATAATGGATATAAAGACAAAAGATTCGCAATTTAAATTTTTCTTCTCTTCCTTTTATTATCATTGTGTTTCTTGTGTGTGATTTAACATGCAAAATTGAAAGATTATCGGAAAAAAGTATGAAATGTACATAATACATGCAAATGACATCGTTGATGCTGTGAATAGATATTGAATTTGTAACTTTATGTCTTTCATATGTTATAAAAAGAAAGAAAATTTCCTTTCATAAAAATAAAATGACATTTTCAATTTTTTCCGGATAAATTCACACAAAGATTTGCGTTTTACTTTAATAACATTTTTATTTTACATTGATATAAATAAATTATTTTCAATCACCGAAAATAAATGTTATGAATAAGACATGAGAATGTTCATCCCTTTTTTTTAGAACAACTATTATTGTTATGCCATTCGAATAGAATATTGTTTATACATGAACATGAAAAATACCAAATACCAATCAAGATAATCGTCTTAGACAATAGGGCACATACTTCGCATTAGTCTACGAAGACTAGATAAGTATGATTGGGGTAGAGTATTTATATGTGATGGTATTCACAATATTTTTCTATATTTATAGTGATTGTCATTTTATTGATATGTTATTGATTTGTAAATATGAAAATGTTTATTTTTTTTTGCAATTATTGTTATTTTAAAGCATTTTATTAATGAAAAATAGACATTTTTATAGAGGTGATTAATATTGACCTAATTACTTACTAAACAATAAACAAACAATATCATTAGATTTTATTATCAAAATAATAAATCAACTTTCAATCACTTGACTCTGAAAGACGTCTTGATATTACACTCACATCATTAGGGTTTGCTTTATGAATTGAACCAGTTGAATCGAAATCATATGAAACACGAATTGGAAGTGACTTCTCAGAAAATGTTCTTGTTATTTCTTTTGTCGTTTCAAGTGCTTTCGCTGTTGTAGTGGGCGTTGGTCGAGAAGTCACAAACATCAATGGTCTTTGAGTGTTGACGTCACTTCTTCTACTTGCTTTCACCATCTGATTGTATTGGCTTTCAGTCAGTCTTATTACTGGTAATTTTTCAAAGCCATCGGATTGAGACTCGAAATTCCTGAATGGTGGTTGTGTCGTGATGGTTTGTTGTGCATCTGGATTCAAAAACTTTCTCACATACACAAAACGATTGGCAAAAGATGTTGGCGTTGGAACAATTTTCACATCTGTCTCTACTGGATCGATTTTTGTCGTTTGTTCAAATCCCAGCCAATTGATAACTCTTTTCCACCATGATTCTGATGATACTTTTTGTTCTCCTGCTGTTGTTATATAATCGTCTAATTTATCATCATTCTCTGGTCCCAAATAGAGTCGAATCAATTCCATTCCATCTTTTGTGCTGGCAATTTTGCGAATTTCTTGAACAGTTTCATGAATATTTGTTGTACCAAGAAGAATCATGACGTCATTGAAGTCGGGTAGAGTTTTTATATCAACTTTGATGTTAAATTCCTTCAAGAGCTCGTGAAATTCTTTTGACTTGTAAAATTCTTTACTGTTTATTAAATTTCCATCACTTTGCTCACCCACATTATTTGAATTGACTATACTATTGCCAAAAACTTGTACATAATTTGTCTCAAATATTAACAAAATTGCAATTAATAGGTTAATGACTGTGAACTGCATTTTATGTTAATAGTTCAATGAGTAAACACAAAAAGAACAGTAATTTATGTTCACATGCATTTTTATACTTTTGTGTCCCAAAAAATGTCATGTTATCATGTTTTAAGGTGAAATTTTACCACTTACATTTTTCATTAGAAACTAAACCAGAAAGAATTATATGGAAAAGATTGTAAAAAAGTGACACATAATGTGCATTAATAAGAAAGTTGATTATGAGAAATTTTCAAGTGAAAAATGGATTAAAATTTCTAAAGAAAATAAAATTATTTTCATCAAATTCTAAATTGACTTTTAAATTCCATAAAATTTGTATACATTAACAATTCTGTAAGGAAAAGAAATAAGATACTCTAAAAAGGTTCAGTTCATTATCAATATCAGAGAGTCACTCAAATTGCCTTCATCTTTAATCTTTTCTGTCATTTATGTTAAGAATTTGCCCTTTATAAACATTTTTCTAAAGATATTTTAAGACTCACCCATTAAATATTGAATGCAAATTCCAAGTCCAAATTGTGTCGTTAGCAAATCAACTATTAAAGTTTTGTACTGACTTCCACCAATTTCTTTCATATAAATTGGCATAATAACAAAAATAATTCCACTTCCGCATCCTCCAATTAAACGAGAACTGAACAGAATATTAAAGTTGTTACTGAATAAGAGAGTTTAAAATTAATTTAATTAATCCACAAAAATGTTCAAAAGAGCTTACCCATCAAAAAACATATTTAAAATCCATGAAATCATAATTATCATTGATGCCAACATCAAGAGTAATTTTGGGCCAATGTAATAATATATTTTGCTTAATCCCATCGAAATAATTACAATACCAAGTGGAAAAGCCGAAACAACCCATGAAATCTGGCATCGACTCAACTGTCGAAAATTCATTATGAAAGCAGGAAGAAAATTTATGAGTAAATTTCATTTACAATCATCAATTAGTTAAATGAGGCATACGGAAAGTAAATAATATTAAATTTTCGCTTACATTATTAAATTCTGTTGAACGTTCGTGCAGTATCAGCAATTTTGAGCTCCAACCGACAAAAAAGCCGGCTAGCATATAGCCTAGTGATGCTATATAAGAAGAATTATAGAAATTAATTTGATATTGATCAAAAAATAATTGATTTGATTCAAGTTTAAAAATCCAATGTTTTTTAACAAATCAGAGCAAGGTTTATAGATTGTTAAAAGGCACATTATAAATCTAATCAAAAAAATAACATGACAAGATAAAGACGAAAAATTGTCATTGCCAATTTCAATCGTACAATCATACGACGTTCAAAAGTCTAAAAACAAATAATTATCAACGCAAGAGTAACTTTTTAAAGTATCAAAGTTCAACGTCAAGTGAAATTTTTATAAACTTTTTCCTCACTCTTTTCAATAACAAACATCATCATCAGTAATGTGGCACTTACACCTTAGTATGAAATGGCAATTAAATTTTATCAACACATATTCAAAAAATATTCTTATCAGAATACACGTTATTTTTTTAACAGATTGACATTTTTTGGAATATTTTTGCTTATTTTAATATATTTTTTTGCGAATCTCACCTAATAGACAGTAAAAATATTTTTTTAATTTTGTGATATTAATATTGATATATTCATCATCAAATCCTATTATTTCTCTTTGTGAAAGAGATATTAACTTTTTATGATTCATTATAAATTTATTTTTTTATTGATATAAAATTTTCACTTTTAATATTTACACACGTTTTATTTTATTTTTTCAATATTTATTTAAAATTCATTTATAAATATTTAAAGTTTTATTATTTCACTTTTTTTTATTAAAACTTTATTGCTTACAACTAAATATGAATGTGTCAGAGCGTGTACTGAAATAAAATCTCAAAGAGAATATTTTGAGATGAGAAATTTTTTCTATGAAGAATAAGAAATGATGTGGAGCGCATTTTACTCTTAATATTATTATTGCTTTTCATAAATTGTGTAACTTTTATTTTGTTTTCATATCAATATGAAAGCTGTTATTATTTTCAGTGCTTAAACTTAAGTCAAGTATGATAAAAAAAGTCAAGTACCTTGAAAATCAAGTAATTGCCAAGACTACCGTCTTCCCTCGAAAACAAGAGCCGGCTCTTGTTTTCGAGGGAAGACGGTAATAAAGTAAAAATGTTAAGTCAAGTTATATAACTCAAGTAGGTACAATCAATTCAAGTAATATATTAGTTATTAGAGCTAAGTCAAGTGAATATAAAGCAAGTAAAAATACAAGTCAAGCTAGTCAAGTTACATAAAAATCAATTAACTTAAGTCAAGTGAATAAAGAAACCAAGTCAAATTTTTATTTTCTGCTAAAAATAACAAAAATGATTTTCAAAACTGAGTTGTAGTATAAAGTCTTGAATGTAATTTAAAGTCAATTTTAGAGAAAAAATTTATTTTGTTCGCAAAAAATTAAAAGATGCACAAAGATAATTTTTTAATGTAAGACTGAATTCATTTAAATTAAAAAAATCATTTTGTATGTTGAACATGATAAATCACGCTAAATTATTAAAACTCATAATATTTTTTCAACTGAATTATCAGTTTTCCATCTCAACATAGAGAGCGAGAGAAGAAAAAAATCATTGATAAACATTTTGAAAGAGAATTTAATCTGAACTTGAGTAATACAGCATAATCACTCATTTGTAAAATTGAAATAAATAAAGTGGCATGATCACAGAGAGACCTTCATCATGTATTATAGCGAAAATAAATTTTAATGTATTTTTTGTCACAATTTCATCACATGATTTAAATTTATTGAAAATATTATCTGTTTTCACCGATTTAGTCAAAATATAAATAAGTTCATAAATTTAAAGAGAAAGTAGTTAAAAGAGGCTCGCAATTGAGTGAATGTCAGCATTTCCGTGACCTTGCTATTGATAACACTGACGATGTTCATTCTCATAAAACTCTTACTCACTGACTGTGCGTTATTGAATGACAAATCATTCTGAAAACATTCCCTTGAAAATATTACTCACAATGAGAAGAAAAATGTAAAGATAATTTATCATTTTCATTCATAGCGTGATTTACTTAAGTAATCATATGGTCCATAACAATTTGGCCTGTAAACAAAGTTAATTAATGAAAGTCTAAACATTTATAATAAAATTGAATGCTCAAATCACGTTCTTATTCAATGCTGAGCTCTTAAAACAATACAAATAGTTTCACTTTCTTTCAGAATCAGAACAATTGATTAATTATTGACTACTCAACATAAAAAAGTGACTATAAAAACAACTTTTGCTAAAGAGTGTTGTGTACATGTGAGATCTTAGTAGGAGTGTGAATTAGATGGAAAATAACACTTCATTAAATGGGCAACAGAGAACGTGATTAATTATTTGTGTTGAATAAGAGGCATTAATGCATGAAAATAAAAAAAAAATCAATAAAAAGCGGACGTTTGGTGGGTGGTAGAATCTTAAATTACAGTGACATAAAAATCAATTAAACACTTAAACCTTTTTCTTCTAAATGGACAGATCGTAAAAGGAGTTCTCTTTCTTCAATGGGTTCATATTCTGACATTTTTAGTCAATGAGTGTGTTCAACAGATAAGTTAAGGATTAGTTTGTGGGTAGAAGCATGTAATAAAAATAAAAAAGTAAATGTCACAGCATTTGTGATGAATGAATGCTGTTCATGACGATAATTGATAAAGTTCACCTAGTTGTCCTTTAAATATTCCCTTCAATTTTTGTAGTCCATTATTTCTTCCAATTTGAATTAAAATTAATTGAAATTTCTCATCGCGTTGAAGTTTTAGATTTTTCAACACCCACATTGAATAGATATAGATCAAGTAGAAATTTCCCTCACAGTTCACTAGAGATTGTTTACTTTCGAATGCTTTCTGATAAGTGAAAAATGTTTTTTATCCATCTAAAATTCATTTAATTGAATTTTCATGAAAAATAAGAAGAGAACTCCTCTCTGCTTACTCGCTGATTTTGCTATGCATTAAATGCTAATGATGTTCGCCTGAGGTTGCTTACATTATACTCATCATCTTATCATCGTTGTCGTGGTAAAAAGAGTCGAACTTTGTGGTTGCGGTAGTAACGAATAATTGTTATAGTAGGTGGTAAATATTATTAAAATAAAAACAATAAAAGATCAAGAATTAAATAAAGTTGGAGGTGTATATATATTGACAACGAGTGCGTCATAGATTTGATAATCGAGGAAAAGAAGCTTCCGAGTTTGTCTAATTATCAACGGTTTTCTCCTGCCTCTAATTTCTTATCAGTAAACGTCAATATATAATTCGCTGTCCCTCGTCAATTTATACATGTAGCAATTTCATTCTCTCCTACATAAGAAACCTATTGGAATCAATGACGATGAGTATCATAAACATGATTAATTGACTGTAAACAAAATCATGCTGATAATACTTTGTAATTTTTTTTTTGCTGCCTCGTTTCTTCTTTATTGACTTTTTACAAACATTACGTGCCTTGTCTTTTACACACATTTCATTATCATACTTTCTTTTTTATACATGTATATAGAGAATAATCAAGAGTTCTAATTAATTTAGATGATGAAAGAATTTTTCTTTTTTTTGATAGACTTCAAAATTTAATTTAGAATTTCTAAGAAAATTTTTTACATCATATGAGTGTTAAATAACCAGAAAATTAACGTAAGATTGCTGGAAAATTATAATTAATCACATTTATGAATGTTCAAGTCGTTCACGACAAGTGAATATTTAATTAAGTAAGTAAAAGCGTAAATGAAAGCAAAAGCATTTTGTCATTTTCATTTGATGAAATAAAATAATTTGAAATTTGCTTGCAAAAATATTCATACACGAGTTACTAAAAAATTGCTTATGAAGCATTGAAGATTATTGAAAAACATCATTTACAAATGTTCGTTTATTATAATTAATATTTGATGTCACAACATGACATTTTTTCTTTAACCAACCACTGTCACACTTTGTCTGATTAATACTATAATAATACTGCTAATAGCAATTTGTGTGTTTTCTGATGATATCCTAAGGAGTCAAAATGGATAAACACTATTCATTGGCTATACAGCAATTGATTTTGTTGAACAAAAGAAAAGAGAAAAAGCTACGGAAATGAGAAAAGGAAGAAAAACAAAATAATTTTGTTCCTGTTTCTACAACTATTTACTTCCTTTCTCTATCTCAGCAGATGCTCATTGTATGATATATTGCCATAGAAAAATAAACATTTGTGTGGAAATGAAACAGCTATTTTAGTGAGCAAGTAGAAAAATCGAATAATTAATTATTCGTAAGATCGCAAACCGAATTCTTTAGGGAATTAAATACAAATTGTTAATCAACAAACACAAATAATTACTTTTTTCTGCGAATGGTGAATTGGAACCACATAAAAAATTTATGACAAAAAAAGTTCATACACTAACAAAAAGAGAATCAAATTAATTATTTGTTATTCAATTTACAATATTATATTAGCAGTAACATACAAAAATACATAGATTATTTGTTCTTTTCAAAGAAGCTTATGTAGGTGCTTGCCGTCGTTTTAATTATTAAATAACTTAATCTCTTCTAAACATATGTACATAAAAGTTGTTTATACTACAACTTTGTTCAATATAATATATTAATCTATAGTGAATAGAATGATTAAATAGGATAAAAAAAGAATTTATTCAATAAATGGACGCAATATTAATTATTTTATGAACGACGTCATGATTTTTACATTAATGTAAAGATAAATTTGCCCCCAAGCGAGGTTGAGCTTACAAAATGTGCCAGAAAGATGCTGTACAATGTTTAAAAAGTAATAATAAGAAATAAAAAGTTTATTTTTGATCAAGAGGGATGGCGACTTGATTTATATGAAAAGTTTATTTGTGTTGGGTCGCGAAATTTTTCATAAGCATAAAAAGATGACAGTTGAATAAAAATAGTACACTACTGACCAAACCTTGAACTAATCTTCATTTCCTTTTTAAGTTTACTCAAAAGGACCATCGTGATGATAATTAAACACCCAAGATGAGGTTTACAAGCTTAAAAATGGTCAAGTTTACCAAAACACTTTGATATTTTCATTAAATTAGCTCTTTCACCTAAAGCAAAATATAAAGAGAGTAAACAATATATCAGGAACAGGTTTTTATGCAATACATGTGCGTAGTTGAAGGTTATGGGTGCGCGTTCATATATTTAACATACATTTAAAGTACATAAAGCTATTCAGCCGCAAGGTAGATATATGAAGAAGTAAAATCGCGTTATGCAATAAAGTACACCTACTTTTTATTGAATGTGCAAGTTCAAGTTCATGCAGCATGAATGAAATAACTGTTTTACGATCACTTTCTTCTTCTTTCGCATTAAAAGAAATAACAGATCGTTAAAATAATAAACTTGAGACTTTTTGTTGGCATTAAAAAAAGCAGGTGTAGGTTGGGAACTTTGACATTCATTTTTACTTGTTCGCGTGAGCAATAACTTTTTAAATAATTGAAAAATGTCAAATTTTACTGTAAGTGAAAAAGTAAACTTAAGGAAACTCGAGCAGACAAAGTGATGAACATTTTATTTCAAATACCATTGAAACAGTCGATGACGTCAGAACAGAGAAAAGAAAAGTACATACTTGAGAAAAAGCGAAAAAAATGCCATGCTTGGAAGTAAAGATCAGTTTGAGATATTGATTTTTCTGTTTGAGTTTTTTCTTCGAGCATTTACACCAAATCAAGAAGAGATAGTATCAAGTTTCAGACTTGTAAAGAAAAAAGATAAAGAGAAATTCTAAATATTCCATTAAAATTCTTATTCTTGCTGTTGTTAAGCAGTGTTTGTATTGTGAGAAAAGAAAGCTAGGTAATTTTGAGTTCAAAACAGTTGTCGTGTGGAACATGATAATAATTTTCTCCTCAACACAATCCTCTTTATGTGTTTACACGCATAAATAATGAAGCGCGCATAAAAAGAGTATGAGTTGATGAGAAAATTGAATGGTAAGATTTTAAGTGGTGAAAATGAGAAAAACAAGCAAATAACATGACCTAAGACAATAAATATGAAAAGCAAAAGTTTGTTTAGGCAAAACTTTTATATTTTTTCCTGAAATACATTATTGTAAGCATTTATTGATTAAATATTGAACAAGTATACAACCATAAGAACCATAAGTTTATGGTAAGAGAAAAAGACAATTTTATTCATTATTCATTTCGAGAGTTTGAGATTCAATTTCATACTTGATGATGCCTTTATTAAGTGAGTGCTAATAAATGTTGAAAACATACACAAAATGTTTATTTGCACATTTTTCTGTTCGCATTTTTGTATGTTGAATTCAGTGTTGTTATTTGTATGCTTTTAACAGAATAAAATACTCAATCATAACTCAAAATTATAAAGAAAAAGTAAGATTGGTGCATGCATATTTTACTTGATACAAGTACATTTTTTATCAAGTTAATTTCAAGTTGACTTACAAAAAAATTTCTTTAATTCTTTTGAAATCCAGCAAATTTGTATGAAAATCAATGATACTTAAATTCACTATGTATTTTAATTGAATTTAATTAAATTTAAATGATCTAGAGATGTTTTTGTGTGCGTCAACTTGAAATCAACTTGACAAAAAACATCCGCATATCAAGTAAAATATGCATGAAAGTCTGAACTCTAAAAAAAATTGCAACGGAATTAAAAATGTAAACAAAATTTATTTTATAAACAAAAACTCTCAAACCTTGAACAAAACATAGATAATTGTTTATAATCAAAGATTAAGCATAAATCTAAACAAACATTGACATTTAAGATAGCAACACTGGTTAATACATACCCGAGATTTATTGTTATATGGTATGGATCAAATAGGTGCTGAATCAAGCACTTACCAAAAATTTCATTGTTTTTTTGATTGTTGTCGTATGTATATGATTATTTTGGTTTATGATGAATTGTGTTGGATCTGAAACTAATTGGTTTTGGCAATTTTGTTCATTTTATTATTCAATTTAGTATTTTGGAGTGTTTATTTCAGAAACAGAAATTGAAAATGACTTTTATATCATGATATATTGCTCTTTGGTAAGCAAGAAGAATTTAAATTTCTTTTGCATGAATTAAATTGAAATCTTGAGCAAGAAAGTGTAATTAGTTTTTAAAATAACATGAATTAAAATTGTAGCATGAAATGAAGTTTAGACGTAAGAAGAAAGATTATTGCAATGTATACAGTTACGCGAAATGCAAATTAAATTTCATTTCACTCTTATCTCTCCCACGTTGTCTTTTTTCATCATTTATGCATCATTTTACTACACACACAAAAAAATAAAAAATAAAGCTTCCTTTGTTGGGAAGCCGTAATCCTTCTTGTATGAGATGATGTGCTTGAAATATACGCAATGAGTACAAAAAGAAGTAAAATTATGGCAAACGTAAGCATTATTGTATGATGTGAAAAGTGACTTGCACAAAATGAGGAATTCAAATATTTACTCAAATTTACCTACTGCTAGCAAAGAATGAGCAAATCCAAGTGTCATGAAAATTTCTTTTCCTTACAATTTCGCTGATTTGAATAATAAATAACATTTATTCCGCCAACACAAGTTTATGCACACACATTTTTGAACGCGCAATGTAACAACAATTATCGACCTTTGAAATTGTGAAATGTTGAAAGCGAATTATTCCGCAATTAATTGCACTCAAATTATAAATGGGTTTTATTAATTTTTTGAAAGCGATACCTGTTCTTTCCTCTTTTTTATATGTGTGAATTTGTTGTGCATATGCCGGCAGTTATTTTTTAATTGAAATTAATTGTCGTAAGTTATATTATTTAATTATTGCTCAACTCTACTTTCATTCATTTTTAATTTTAATAATCAAATTTTCATTCTGATAAAGTTGAATTCATAAATTAAATTTTAATAGAGTGTTAATTATTTGTGATATTCATTAAATACTGATGAGAGTTTTATAAAAGATTATGTGTATGATTGATTACAATTGTTCTTCTCTAATGACTAAAAAACATAACATACAAAATCCTTTGTCATTTCAATTGCATAGTAGAATAAATTACTACTCGTTTGACATGTCTAACTACTTATTATCTTTGACTTAGTATTGAAGCAATTGATTGCAATTCATTGTCATTTTCTATTGCTATCTCAATATGTTCATTATTAAAACATGTGTTCTAACTATTCTAATAACACTAAAAAATTTGCAATTAATTTTAAATAGGAACATTTTTCAATACCGCATTTTTAGAAATTTTTTACAATTTACTTTAGTTTTATGTGAAATGTTGAAAGAAAAATAATAAAAGACTAAACAGAAATTTTAATAAACTTGAACGCATTTTTAGTATTTAACAGTTTATAATATACAGAAAGAAAAATATTTTAGCTGGCATAACGTAAAGCTTTATATGCCTAAAAATACAAGACTTTATTAGATCCAAATCGTGTTGAGTTCTAAAAAGTTTTTCTCTATGTGTAGAGTTGAAAAGTTATAAATTGTAAATGCAGATGGGCTTCCTAAATTTAAAAACTTTTTGTTTCAATTTATTTTGAAAAATTTCCAAAGTATGGAAACAAATGCGATTTGGCTAAAATATTGCTAAAAATTGCTTCGTTTTTTTTTCTTAAAAATTATTAAAATAAAAGACAAAGTGATGAAAGTAAATTTTTGAATAAACAAACAAAAAAAAACTAAATGAATGAACTACTATACTACATAGTAACGAGCATTGAAAATTACGAGAGAAAGAAAGAAAGAAAACGTGTTTCCAATGAGTGTGTGCATTAGAGCGCAACAAATCGAAATCTGATACAATTTATTTCCATTATCATTAACTAGCTTATATACACAGATAAATGCATTTGCAATTTGCACTATGAATATATATACACATGCAGACTTATCCACAATTGCAAGAGCTGACAGTTATTATGCTTGCACAATATAAAATGTATAACAAAATCGATAAATATATTGGTAGAAGATTTTCTTTTTTAAAGAGAATTTTATTCTTAGACATTTACAAATAAATATTGATATTTTCATACAATTCGAATTAATTGGAAAAATAACAGTAGCAAAGAGGATTAAGAGAAAATAATTGATTTTTTTGGTATATTAAAACATACAAACAAAAATGCCTCAATTGTTTGGCATTTAATTCACATTTTTACCAGCTAATCTCTTTCACAAGATTCGTTTACTACAAAAACATTTCAAATTCAACACACATAAAAGGAAAGAAAAAATTTTCCGGGGCTTGCGAAATATTGTGTAAGAGGCTAATGTGACAGATTTATCTGTGATATAGGCAATCGATATGTAACCTTGATACTATTTAAAATAATGTATGGAAAAGCTGCTTTAGCTCTTGCAATACTCTCTTTCTAACATTCGGGTACGTGTATGCTTGAATATATATGAATTTGTAAAAAGAAAACATAATTCCAAATTTAATGCGAGCTGCTAAAAAAGAAGAAAAATATGCCAATATTTCTCGTGTCTGTATGCATGTATATGAGAAAGAGAGAATGAAAATAAGGAAGAAATTTTTGTCATTGTAGACATACCACTTGGTAGAATATGGCAATAATATAAAGAAGAGAAGATGGAATCTCAACCTGCTTGCATAATTGTGTTTACATCACTGATTTTTCTCACATTCTTTTCTTTTCATATTTTTTTACTGACGGTGTGATGAATAACAAAAGAAAAGAATGCGGAAAGGAATTACAAAAGAAATTTCGATGATCCTTGATTTTATATTGACAAAAATAAAAGCAATAACATCTTTAATATTTTTTTATTGATTTATATTTAAATAATTTATGAAAAATAGCAATTCTTGAAAGCAATTAAGAATTGTATAAACAATTGATGAACAATTATTATTCGGAAGAGAAACAATAGATAATTCAAAAGAAAGAGAGAAAGAAAATTATTCAATCGTGCGAACATGGGAAAGCTTCATTATTTTATTTTTATATCTCAAAGCAAAAAACGAATCAATCCCGCTGCCTGTCTGTAATTGAACTTTTCATCATAGCGCTTGTGGCTATTCTTCATTCTTTCAATAATTGAACTGTAAAAAAGAATTTTTCTGATGAAAAAGTTTTTAATTTTATTGTGTACTTACCAAGGAATAAATGGAAAAAGAAAATCGAATTTCTGTGTTATCCATTATTAATTTCTCCCTTAAATATTACTGATTTTTTATTCCCAATATCTAAAAATTCTTGAGTATTTGATGAATCTTGTGGTTTTATTTTCATTGAAAGCACTCAATACCAAGTTGAACCAAAAGCTTGTGTTGTGATAAAATGAAACAAGTTCACATTAAATTGAAGAGCAATTGCTTTCATCGTAATATTAAGAGGATGAAAGTAATTTTCAATTGAATAAGCAAAAAAATCATCATCATCATCGTCATTATTGTTACATTTATTTTCTCTTTCTCCCAATTCGATTAATTTGTTGCTGTAGGTTTTTCGCTGAAAATTTTAAGAATGAAAAAATTTATCTCATTGGAATTTGATAAATTTAATTTATGTTTGAAAAACAATTTAAAGAAATGAATTTTCTTGATAAAACAATCGATTATTGTGATATAAATTTGACAGAATAAAATGAATCAAATTCAATAATTCCATTACGAACTACTTTTGTAGAATTTCTTAATAAAATTAATTTCCTCGATGTTTTTATCATTTCCTATCTTTATTTCTTTATCGATTTGAGATACTTTCAATTGATTTCATTTATTTATCGTTCAATTCTATTTGTTTAGAAGGGTTTAGTAAGGATGAGTGTGCTTATTTTTATTTTTATCAATTACTTTCAATGTGGAAAAGTTTTGAATGAAAACAGCAGTTTGAAGAAGAAATTTGCACAGAAATTTGTTGATAGCTCATATAAATTGACAAATTCTGCCACAATACGTAATAATGTAAATAAAAATCCTGGTAATCCAAAGCGAAAAAATGACGGTTTAATTTCGAAAATTTCAAATAGATTTTCTTCAAATTTTCACACCCCTTTCGAAAACAAATTTTAAACAGAGAAAATTTTTCTTTCTTTATCTTGATTTCTGACTCTTAATTAACATTGTACAACATCTAGTAGTAAATTAATATCAGCTTGGTACTTGCACAAGTGCGCAAAGCACTTTAATTTAAACTTTTTTAATAAAAATGAAAATAAAAAATTTATTTTCGAAAGCGTAGTTGCACACCATCTAGAATTCCGAATGTTTTCAGAATTCTTATATGACCGTTATTTTTTTTGCTTTGGATTACCAGGATAAAAATTTAAACAATTGCACAGTGGGCGGAAAATAGGAAAAAGTCGATAAAAATCATTTTATTGTCTTGGTTGGTGTATTTTGACTAGAACAACATGGAAAAAATACTAAAATAATTATTTTCAAAAAAAAATCGATTTTTTAGGGCTCAAAAACATGCTTTTAGGTCAATTTTTGCATACATGTGCCTAAAAGTCATTTAAATTAAATTTTTAAAAATCTGACTTTTCCCCATTAAAAAAGCTTGTTTTAAGACCTTTCCAACGATATATTATACTTGCATATTTGCTAAAGACATATGAGCAAGCGAGCCTAAAGAAGAAGGTCACCCCTCTGTCATCACAGTTTTTTGGCTCTAATTCTCAAAAATATTGATCAGAAAAATACAATTTATACTTGTTTGAAAGGTTTAAAAAATATCTATGACAAAAATACAAAATTTAAAGCGAGATTTTAATTAAACTCATTTTAAGCCCGAAAGAATGTGAAAATTCATGAAAAAATTGACTTTATGATCATGTTTAAATGAGTTTGTTCAACTGGAATCATTTTTGTTCAATGAGATTTTTGCTGTAAATTGTAGTACAATATTAGTATTTTATCACAAAACTGCTAGTTTTGAAAATTAGCTGCTATTTTGAGAATTTTCCAACTTTAAGTACCAAAAAATGTCAAAAATTAGTTATTTTTTGCACTCTTTTGACTATAACTTTTGTAAATCTTAACCAATTTTCATCAAAATTGCTTTAAAATATTATTTATACTAATTTCTATTGAAAATAATTAAATTTTCAAAGATATTTTGTGGTATCTTTGTGCACCATCACATGAGGCACAAGTATAGCTGCTGGGTACATAATTATAAAATTTTTTTCTAAAATTGCTTGAAAGTGATCTAGAATAACTAGTGTTAATAAAATATGTGATAATTTCCAATTCTCGATCCCGGGAATTCCCGGGAATCCCGAAAAAAAAACTCATTCCCGTTCCCAAAATTCTCAATTCCCGGGAATTGGAAAAAGCCTACCTCTAGGGAAGATTTTCATCTTCCCCGAAAACAACTTTACTGTTTTCTAATTGCAAAAGAACCCTGCTCTATTGTTTTACCTGTACGAAGCTCCTCCTGTCTATTAGCTTGTGCTTTTGCTATATCGCTTCGATTATCCTCGTGCACATTCTTCATATGCTTGTTTAATTTCTTTCGGTCAGTTTGCTTATAAGAGCACAACTCACAATGAAACCATTCCCTTGAATCTTTATTTGGACTATTTGGACAACGTAACCTCAAATGAGTTTTTAACTCAGCATTTGTCGTGTAACTTTTGTCACAATATTCAAAGACAAATGACTTAGGTTTTTCTGGTTTTAACTTTAAACCCATGTTTTCTACCACTTCTTTAGTGGATATAGCTTTTGCTGATAATTTTTAATCAGCTTATCTGTTTCTTGTTCAACTACGCTTGACTCAAGAACTGGGTTCTTTTTTGCCAGCCTAAAATAAATTACTGCTGTATTATCAGTAGAGTCATAGGTAATACTACCATTTCCTCCTACTATCGTAATACAATGCTCAATCCAACAAAATCCAACTGTATTTAGGGTTGAGCTTTTTTTCGCCATGAAAAAAGACCTCAAATGCTACGAGGTCTATTTACTTTAGAGTATACGGCTTACCGTTACTTAATTTTATTTTTGTTCTTTCTTCAAATATTTTGAAATGGCTAAAATTATATACATGAGCTGCAGTATAAACACCGACCGTATTATATTGGTACATACGGCTACCATAATGTACGGTATAACCTAGCACAAAGAATGGCGTATCATTATTTAAGATACGAGGAGAAATTATTTCTATCGCTAGGTCCATCATCACACCAAAATCAGCAAAAGTTGATTTTGTTACAGTTTGAACTTTTTGGTTCGGGTCTGCAGCGAGTCGAACATATAGATAATGTGCACGTTTCCAGATGGCAATTGACCACCTGTGACTTTGTTTTACAAATTATTTCGGATTACCAGATCATCATGAAAATATGATTCATGAATTGCTATTATTTCTGCCATTTTTGCTTCGGTTTTATCCTTTAATTCCATAAGCACATTAAAATCAACTTTGTATCCTAATATATCTTGATGCTGATTCTTTCTACTATTTGGATCTTTTGTTGCACCAAAACTTAATGGTCTATTTAAATCCAAATATAGTTGAATAGATTGCATCACATTCTCCTATGTAGAATGTCAAATTCTAAATAGTCTCTTGTTAATGTTTTTTTAACTGATATGCTATGATGTTTGTTACAATAATGCATACTATCTTCTTTAATATGATTAGTGCATCCCTCGAAGGTGCACACGTAGTCCTTTACAAGTTCATGTTTTGTGGGCAGGTAGTTTTCTTTGTAATGTTTTATAAAAAGACCACCTTCAGTTTTGTGTTGTACAGTAGATCCATTACAATTTAAAACTGCACAAACACCACGTTGCCTATATTGCACAGTTTTTTCACGTTTTTCTTCACTTAAACTCGAGGCTTTTGAATAAGCCTGTTTAAGGAAAACATTTGAAGATGTTCCAGCTTGAACATCTTCAATTTTCTTATCGTTATTAGGAATTACCCTAATATATGGCTGCTCTTTTTTAATTGGCAATTCCGAATTGTCAATTAATTTTCTTTTCTTTGGAGCTTTAGCAGTCAAATAATCTTTCAAGATCATTTCTGCTTGTTCTTTTTCAAGTTTTTCTCGGAGCTTATTAACACATTCTTGCATTTTGTCTAATGCAGTAGTGTCATTATTAAACTTTCCGCTAATTTTATTATTGTGCGTACTCATTTTGCCGATTATTATATTTTTCTCTTTTATAAATTTAGTTTTCACTATATTATGCAAACCTTCAGTTATATATATAACGGGAAGTGGACACTTTGGTAAATGAATTTTGCTTTTCTTTGTTTTAATATTCACATGTGACAAAAACAAAATCAAATTACAATTACTTACTTAAAAATACTTCTATAAATTTTAACTATGAATCAGAGCCGGAAATTGTTAAATGAGTAAGTAAAGCGATGGGTAAAATTACTCGACTTAAGAAAATTCCATTACTCGAGTAAATTTACTCATGTTTTATTCGACCAAATTTACTCGAGTAAAATAAGTCGAATTTTACCTTATGTTTCTTTTTACCTTTTTAATCTATATTGAAGTCAAATATCAAGCTTAAAGTGATCTACATTGTTTTTTTTTGATCTATTTATTGTTTTTATGCAATTTTATGTTTTTAATTGGTTTTTTTGAAAATAATTTTGAACATTTTCCAAAAATTAATTTGTGTAATTTTTGAAAATTAGCTGCTATTTTGAGAATTTTCCAACTTTAAGTACCAAAAAATGTCAAAAATTAGTTATTTTTTGCACTCTTTTGACTATAACTTTTGTAAATCTTAACCAATTTTCATCAAAATTGCTTTAAAATATTATTTATACTAATTTCTATTGAAAATAATTAAATTTTCAAAGATATTTTGTGGTATCTTTGTGCACCATCACATGAGGCACAAGTATAGCTGCTGGGTACATAATTTTAAAATTTTTTTCTAAAATTGCTTGAAAGTGATCTAAAATAATTAGAATTAATATAATATGTAATAATAATAACAAACAAGATGAAATATGGTTAAATGCAATGGTACAGATTAAGTTTGAATTTATGAATTTATTTTAAAGAAAACTTTCAATGTAAGTCTCTAAAATTTAGCTGTTTTCGATTTTTAATGGTCTTGATTATTAATGTTATTACATATTTTATTAACACTAGTTATTCTAGATCACTTTCAAGCAATTTTAGAAAAAAATTTTAAAATTATGTACCCAGCAGCTATACTTGTGCCTCATGTGATGGTGCACAAAGATACCACAAAATATCTTTGAAAATTTAATTATTTTCAATAGAAATTAGTATAAATAATATTTTAAAGCAATTTTGATGAAAATTGGTTAAGATTTACAAAAGTTATAGTCAAAAGAGTGCAAAAAATAACTAATTTTTGACATTTTTTGGTACTTAAAGTTGGAAAATTCTCAAAATAGCAGCTAATTTTCAAAAATAGCAGTTTTGTGATAAAATACTAATATTGTACTACAATTTACAGCAAAAATCTCATTGAACAAAATTGATTCCAGTTGAACAAACTCATTTAAACATGATCATAAAGTCAATTTTTCATGAATTTTCACATTCTTTC
>CM031381.1:4297624-4374250 GCA_018290095.1 Polypedilum vanderplanki | reverse complement strand
CATGTTGTTCTAGCCAAAATACACCAACCAAGACAATAAAATGATTTTTATCCACTTTTTCCTATTTTCCGCCCACTGTGAATTGTTTCATATATTTAAATAAATTTTACCGTTATTAGTTGATAGTTCATAAGACTGCATATCTATTTGTTTTAGATCAATATTTATTTTAGTAACCAAAATTTAGTTCTTGAATTCTGTTCAAGTTGATTGTTATTATCGATACTGATTGTTACCTATTCCATAATAAAATAAAAGAACAAATTTTTTATACAAAGAATATCATTGATTCTTTATTTTCATATCATTGAAGAAAATTTCACAATTTAATTTCATTTTTTCAATCGTAAGAAGTAAGAGTATTTACAGACATTTCATGGTATTTCTTTCCATGTCTCTTTTCCTCTCTCTCTTTCTATTCGATTCGAGTATTTCGATTAATCCATTAAAAGATGCGGTTGGTTGATATAAGTTGGACAAACACGCCTTATTGACTTTCCAACTGAAATTGAAATCTTTTTCGAGTCTTGATTTTGTTGTTAATTAATCAAGTCTTTGTGATGAGTGTACTAATAAATTTTTTATGAGGGAGCTACATTGCAAGAAAATTTGCAAGAATTCTCCGTCATTTGATTTGCAGCAAAAAAAAATTGTCAGAAAGTTTCACAAAGTTTTTCTTTCTCGAAAAAGTTTCCAATGTCAGCATTTTAAAATGAAAGTCTGAAGGATTAAAAACTAATAGAAGAAAGTGAGTTGAGAAGAAAATGTAGAAAGTAAGGATAGTAAAGGGAATGAAAATAGAATTTTCTAAAGGAGCAGTTGTGAATGGCAGTGGATTTTCAGAATAGTTCGCTTATTAATTAAAATTTAATTACTAAAAACCTTCATCTTTGATTGAAGTCAGTTCATTGTAATTAAATTTGATTAAACTTAATGCCAGTAGTGTTCGTTGTCATATTCTGGTTTGTATGAACCATCATCTTCATGAGCTTGGAGACCGGCATAATGACCAGCATGTGGTTGATGAGCCTTGGCATCAGCAACGAGGGCGAAGTGTTTTGCCTTTTCTGCCTTAACTTCTGGTGTTTCTTCTGGGACTCCATTGTGTCCGATCACTGGATAGTGCAATGGACCGTTGTATCCATGGCCAGCATGATTCCAGGCATCTGGAGCTGGTGCATAGTGAGCTGGGGCATAATGGGCACCTGAATGAGCGAGCTTGGCCTTGGCATCAGCAACAAGAGCGAAATGTTTTGCTTTTTCATGTTGAACTTCAACGGTATCGACTGGGATTCCGTTAACTGGAGCTGGTGCTGGATTGTGATGCCAGTTTGTGTATGCTGGGGCATGGTAGGCTGGTGCATGAGCGATTTGTGGAGTGTAGATCAATGGATTGGCTGGCAAACCTTGAAGAGCACGTTGGTGAGCAGCAAAGTGTTGGGCCTTTTCATGTTGAACTTCTGGTGTGTCAATTGGAACTCCATTGTGTCCGATAGCTGGTGCATAACCGTAAGCTGAACGTTTGTGGTGATGATGGAGACGAGCTTTGGCTTCAGCATGAGCAGCAAAGTGAGCGTGTTCAGCGGCAAGAACTTCTGGTGTCTTTGATGGAGCTGCTAATGGTGCATAAGATGGAACTCCCCAGTGACTGTGAACAGATGGGACAGCATAGTGAACTGGTGAAGCGATAGCATGGACTGGAGCTGGTCCCTTTGGCAAGTTTGTGGCATGAACAACTTGGAAACCGTGGTGTGGGTCAGCGACATATTTTACTGATTGAACATGACCATGAGCATCAACATATGAGTAACCACCATGAAGTGAACCATCATGAGCTTTTGATTCATGTTTTGTGCTAAGTGGGTCTGAGTATCCATATCTGTGAAAATATTCAAAATTAATTTAAGTGAAAAAAAATAATTTTTGATAAAACTTACGAGTAACCACCAAGTCCATCATGAGCTTGATATTGGGTTGAAATAGCTCCATAAGCTGAGCACGAGGCAACGAACAATGTAGCAATCACCTGATTTTCACATGAAAAAATTATTTTTATTGAATATTAAACAGTGCAAATTATATTGCACAATCTTCTCATTTCATTTCATAACTTTTCTCTTTAACTATTTCTTTTTATTGTGGCTTAGACATAAAGTGAAACTTTTTTTTTAAAACTCATTTTATGCTCGATTGCAATTTTAACTTTTTTTTGTTTTGCACCAATTAGTAAATTTTTAAAATTTTTCACTGTCTTTGACCTTAGACTTAAATCAAAAATTAAAACAACTAAATTAAATTGTTCACATAACTGTTAAAGTTGTAAAACACCATTTGTCAATGAAAGAGAAAAAAAGTATTTCATTAACGTAGCAGTAGCAATCAATTGAGGAAATTGTAAATCAATGAAATTTAATATTGCGACAATTTGATATTGATTACATATTTATTTTGAATTATGAACGAATGCCGTGCTTAAGGCTTCCGGCACATACTCGTTCGTAAGTAAGTATGAAATTACGAGTTTGAATGGTTTTCTTCTTCTATTTTTTTATGCAGCCCACACAAAAAGTAAATGAAGAATAAAATAAAAGAGGAAACGAAATTAAATCCTCCTCATTTTTCTGTTCTTTCCTTCTTTAAAATGCAATAGAAACAAGAAAGAGAAGAAGAAACATTTTTGCAACACTTGTGCAAAAGACATTAAATGAATGAAACTTTACTACACTTAATGCAAATTCTAGCATCAAGTGAGTTTTATCATTAAAGATATCAAAAAGTAGCAAGAAAGATTTTTTTATCCATTTCAATCCTTTGGTACTTTTTAAGCTTCACATTTTTTATGCTTTTTTTCCTTTCATCAAATGTTTTAAGTTTCACTTATTCTACTTTTTCCACAATTCTTTTTCTGTCTTTCTTTTATCATTTGTTCAGAATGTTTTACACTGTTTCACTTCTATTGATATTTTTTCATTTTTTGTGTCTTTTTGTTCTCTTTTAGTTATCAAATGAAAAGATTGCGGCACACTTTTTTAATAAGCACAATAAAAATACTTACGAATGCTTTCATTTTTATAATTATTTTTTGAGAATGTAGAATTAAATTAAAGTAAAGTAAAATAGAGTAGTGAAAAAGTTTGCTGCAGGAACCTCCTAGTAGATGCTAGGACTGTTAGCGACTGTGATTCCAAACTGCCAATTCCACTGCCTTATATACGTAGGCAAAGCACAAAAAATTATTTTCATTTTTAATTAAGCAACAATACGCCAAGAATCAGCTGCGGCAGTAAACACCAATACATTCATGCACTTCTCTCAATTCATTCACATTTCCTATAGTGAGATTGAGCTCTGGAAAGAAAAAAAATAGTTTGGAGCTCAATCTAATAATTTCATGTGCATGTATGTACATGCTTTTCTCACTTCTTCTCGCCCTCTTTTAAAGCAGCGGTGGCGGCAGTAGCAACAACAACTCAATATATGCATGCATGTATTTTCTTTTCTTCATATTCAAAATCGCTCAAGAGTGAGCAAAAAAATTTTTTTCTTCTTTCATTCATCGAACTATTAATAACAAGTAAGTAGGGGCCGAGAAAAGTGAGAAATCCAAATTATATTATACTGCCATTAATTATTTCTGCATCTATGGGCACATTAGCAAGCAAAAGCAAGTCAAAGTAGTTGTCTGTCCATCACAAAGCATGAAATTTAATTTTTTTGGAAATAAATTTCAATAATTCACCAATTTCGGTAATTCTCGATTCTCGGTATAATTGAGTTAATAAAAGCGATAAATTGATCACGATTTTGTATGCAATGGAATAAAAAATTTAATCTTCAATTTTACCTAGTCAAAAATGAATGAATTTATCATATTTTTTGAATTGAACGTGCTGTGACTAGTCAAAATATTTAATCATATTCATTCAGTGTTATTTATAAAGCTGAGAATTTACTAAGAAAGTTAATCAATCATAAAATGCGTAGATTAATCTCATGCATATCATTACATACACGCGACTTCATTGTTTTGATTTTACAACTTGTCGACGAGCTTCAAGTTAATTCGCATTTTCTTTTCCTTTATCCATGACCTTGCTTTCGAACTTGTTTTTGGAATATTATTACATCTCTTTTTCACTACTTAGGTTTGGAGCATTTTTACAGCAATTTATTAATCGATTGACAAGCGTAGCAAGACATAAACAAAAACGCTATTATTATACTTCTATCTCATGGAACGTGAACATTTTTTCGCTACTGCTAGAGTTATTGTTGCCACAATTGCTTAAGTGTGGTACGATTCGATTGCAGGGAGAGCTATTTTTGTCTTATACTTATTGGTATTTCTTTTGTAAATGTTTCCGTTGAATATAAGGAATTTTTTGAGTAATTTTTTTTTTTGAAAGGCATAGGCTAGTTGCAAAGATATAATTAATACGTTTATTGAACAATTTAGTTTTACCTTACTTACTAACTTACTCATTATTAGCTTCGTTAGACACTTGAAAGCTAAATGGAGCAAAAAAATTTTTTCTTCTTATTATCAATGAACGATAATAAGTCTAATATTGATGGAATTTGTGAAAAAAATTTCAAGTTATTTTAGGGTAGGGTAAACCTTCCTAATTTTCGGTCTATTTTCGTCTTTTCGAATTCAATCACAAATATTTCACTAAATATTCACTCAATTTTTCTGCTGATTTTTGTTTTTAATGTAGACTTTCGGCAGCTTTCATTTAAGTTATGTTTTAAGAGTCAGCATTAAATCGTTTTCTCACAATTTAACAAGTTTTATTCGTCCTAATTTTCGGTCTATCAAACCTAATTTTCGGTCTATTTACGTTCCTAATTTTCGGTCTATTTGTTTACATTTGAATCTATTTGAATTTAATCACAAAATCTCTTAAAACACTTCAAAATCACAATATTACTTCCTTTTAATATTATTTAATCAATTTCCTCGCGATTTTCGACTCCTTAAATGTTTTAGAAAGCAATAAATTGCATTTTTAATTTTTTGAAGTGTTATGAGCGCGATTCACACATTTTTGACTGAACGCGATTTATATTTTTCTGTCAAAATTTGGTAAACAAATAGACCGAAAATTAGGAACAAAAATAGACCGTAAAATTAAGTTCGAGATTTTCAGCTAAAACTAGCTATTTAAAACTTGTGAAATAGTGAGTGATAAAAAGTATTTAAAGTATTCTTAGAGAATGTTTTCAAATATTTAAATATTAAACTTGTGAGGAATTTACAATTAATTAGTGCTAAATATTGAACTGAAAATTATTAAAAATTTTTAATCTTGTAAAAAAAAAATGAAAATGGATATTTCTCATCAATTACTGTTCTATAAATCATAATTAAGTGTCCATTAGTGTTTAAATGTCATTATTGATTTAATATAATCAATTATATTTGTGATTTTTAAAGGTTTTAATAGAAAAATTTGTAAAAAATCAATTAGACCGAAAATTAGGATAGACCGAAAATTAGGAACGTTTACCCTACTTTTAATTTTCCATAAATGTTCATTTTTAAATAATGAATAATTTATGCAAATTTAAAATTTACATTTATGCAAAAAAATTACAAATTTCATCTCTACAAATATGCAAAATCTGCGAGAGTAAAATAATTTAAATAAAACACAGTCTGATTAATCAGTAATTCTTGTAAATTTTTTAGCAATTAATTTGACTATAAGAAATTTAAAATATATTAAATTTTTATCATCTCAAAGAAAAATCAATCAGTTCTCTTGTATTTCACTGGAGAATACATAATTGATGGACTATTGAAATCAATTTTAGTTCTCTACAAATAAGTATGCTTGCAATCGAATATCATGATTTACATTCTTTAATTTTCCAGAACAAATATCAAATTTGTAATTATTTACAGAACTATGAAAATTTAAAAAACATTCTTCATCAAATTCTTAAAGATTTTTATGAAAATTTAAATTTATAAATGTTTTATAGAATTCAATGTAAATCATTGAAAGCTTTAAAGAAAGATCTCGATTTATTTGCATTGAGAAAATTTGCATTTTATTCATTAGAAGATTGCTTGTCTTGCTGCTTTTGACTCTGGTCTTCTATTTCAATTCAATAAATCTCAAGCTTTCCATAAATAAACAGCATACGAGCAGTTTACAAATCGACTTTAAATTTCTTCTCTAGTTTAAATCGCTGCTGTCATTATGAATTCAGAAAAGAAAAATTTTATCGTTTGAATTTTTTTTTGTCAACTTATGTACAAACCCATGACGATGTCATAGTCATTTTACTGAAGTATAAATGATTTATGATGGTTAAAACTGTAGCATGGTGCATGTTGCTTTTAAAAAAATCTACATAATGTGAAACTCCCAGATGAAATGCCAGCTGCTTTATGTTTATTATTTACATTCTGTCATGACATTGCACTGCATTCTTCGACTATTTTACACAACCAAACTGTCAGCTGTTTGTACAAGAAAAAAAGAAATTCTCTCTTCATCTTGCAACATTTTTTCTTTCCTTAAAGGAGCATAAATTTTTTTTTCCATTTACAATTTTTTTGCTGTTTACTGTATACAGTTTATGTATATACCAAACAATATATTGTTGCAAGAAAAGACGAAATTGAATAAAAACTTATTTCTGCTCACTTCCCACTATTGCGATGATGAAATTTTTTAAGTAGTTTTATCAGAAAAAAAACTACGTCAAGTAGAAAAAGATTTGCTTCCTTCTTTTGATTGAATTTTTTTCATTCTTTGACATAGAAAATGAAAAAGAGTCAAATGCATCTTGATTTATTTACATTTTGGCAATTTATTTTTCTTAGTGTGAACCAAATGAGACCTTTTTCGATGTGACAAAAAGGGTTGAAAATTGTAGACAAAACTGAAGGAAAATTTTTTCACAAAACTTTTGCCAAAAGTTACTGAATCTGTGAAAAGTTGAAAACTTCAAAAAAATATTTTATTTTATGTCTTTTTAATGCATTGATTGATTTTAGATTGATTTCAACTTTATGAACATATGTAAAATTATTATTTTCTATTTATTAAGTAAAAACTTTTAATAAAATACAAGAGGCAATGCCAGAAATACAAAAATTTCTTGTAAAAAATTATAAAAGACTCAGCAAATCTGAAGACTACATGAAACTGTCTTTATTATTCAATAAAAACGGTGAATCAATCAGAACTTACAAACAGACTGTTTAGATGTAATTCTGTAAAATGCATTGTATTCTTTAGGGTTCGCTACATACCGTTTCCAAACTATTTACATACCGTTTTTTATTGTTACAAAACATTGTTTTTAATATTTACATACCGTTTTTCAATGTTTTGAAACAATAAAAAATGGTATGTAAACGGTTTGTAAACTGTACACGGCAAATTCTAGTTTTTTTATGAATTTTATAACATTCTGGTCAATTAAATAAGTTTATCTTTTAAAATAATCAATTTTGTTATTTTTAATAAAAAAAAATTTGCATAAATCCTTTTTAGAATGTGTGCAAATTAAATTTAATTCAAATCACTTAATAATAATAATAATAATTTGCAACAAATCAGGCTATGATTTGTCTCATAATTAGAAAGTCATGCACACTCATAGGATCACATATCCGAGTAATTAATTTGCATATTTAGCTTTTGCAAACAACGAGGCCATAAGTGAATATGCACACAGCAAGTGCCGACTCTAGAATGTTCTCGAATTAGGTAAAACAGCTTTTCCACTTACAGAGCTAATTTTCTGTCAATCTAAATTAATTTTCATGAATGATTTATAGAGTGTTATTTGCCCTGGATTAACATCCTCTACCAAATACACTTCCGTTTCTCGCACGCTAAAATCATTTTCTACTTTCCTGTTAAAGTATGTAATATTGAAATGAACTGAGAGTTACCCATTATAAAATTCTCGAATTCAAGAAGATATCGATGCTCTGTTCAGTAGACTGTGTATTTAATTCATTCATTTAATATTTATTTATTCGAAAGCGTAAAACAAAAATTTAATAATTATTGAGTTATGAATATATTCATAATAAATATTTTTTGAGAATATGTTGGGATAAGCAAGAAGAATGACATGCAAAAAATAAGAATACTGAATAAATTAACAACATCATTAGCAAAGTATTGAAAAGAATCGATTCTTTACATAAAAAGAGTTTTTATTCAATTTTCGAAACTTTGCTAATTCAATGGAATACAAAAATTTTATGCATCTGACAATAAAACAGGAAAAAATCACTTGATATTGATTTTAAAATTTTATTTCTTTCTTTTAGACCGCTCTCAAATTTCAACATTTCAAGGACAAATCAAAAAAATAATTCCGCACCGCAAAAAAGCATTAAAAATCTACTTGATGTGATTAGCAAATTTTAAATTTCTTCTCTATCGAATAATTCGATTTGGTTCAATCAGAACTTAAGGTCATTTCATGTTACAATAGAAAATATCAAACCATAATTGTTGGCAATAAATAAAATCAGTAGAAAAAGTGTGTTGCATAATTATAAAAATATGCAAACTCTACATTCCATACGATAGTTTTACACGAGATTATTCAGCAGCAGTGCATTGACCAAAGCAGCCACAGAAAATGTTTTTGAAAACAAAGAGAGAAAAAACTGTACATGGGAGGTGAAAAATACAAAAAATATGTTGTTAGCAAGCGGTTGTACGAGAATCAAAAGTTTTATGAATAAAATTTAAATTACGAGCGCATTTGTCACTTTTTATAAGTAGCTTTTAATCTAATTGAAGTATTTTAATTAAATGTAATTCATTCTTATCTTTTAACATACAGAAGTTTCTAGTAGTTGGTAGCAGTCATTTAATTTAACTGTAAGATTATATAGAACACAGTTAATATCATATGTAGCGATTAAGACTGAAATAAGAAACAACAGGCACTAATCAACTTTTTTTATAACTAACAAGTTCTTTTTGCTGAATTTATTGAAATTTATTCATATTTTATTCGACATGTAAAAGTTTTAATTAAATATTGGTCATTATAAAAGAGAAGCAAATATGTACAAATACTCACCAACATAAAGAATATTTTGAAAAAAAATGGTTTTAAAATATTTTGAAAATCGCTTTGAAGTTCATCTTTCATTCAATCAATTGCTATTGAATTTAATTTCGCAAAAAAAGAAGTGTTCGCTTATGGTTTCATAAAATTGAAAGCTAAAACTTTCAGCATTCGTAAAAAAAGTCTACCGTAAATAATTGATTAATTGCTACTGACAGTCTCCAATTAATGCGTTTTACAATTTCATTATATTCATTTGAAAATTTTCAATTTTTTTGGTTGAAATGAAAACATTTTTCTGCCTTGTTCGCAACTAAATTTACAAGCAAACCAATAAAATCTTCATTGTGTCCAGTTCATACCTAAAAAATTTATGGCAAAGATTAAAAATTGATGCAAGTTAACAGCTGCACCCAAATAAAGCCAACTCAATGAGTAAAGTTAAAGCAGGAGGCGTTCAATAATTTCCAATTAATGCACTTTGCATGTCTACTGCCTTCACTTCTAATGGACGGTTGCACATTTCTTTATAGTAAAACAAAAATCTCACTTCTCTATTTTGTTTTGTTAGTGTTGTTGTTGCTGCACAAAAATTTTGCAATTCTTTGGCGTTTTCCCCAAAGATATGCTTGTAGTCGCCTATAAAAGATCATTTTTTGTATGATGCATAAATTATAATTTAATTATATTTATTGAAATTGGTAAATTTTATTCAAAATAAATGAACAACATTTTTTATTGAATAAATTTTTATTATTAATAGTCACGAAATCATCTTTATTATGATACAATGTATTGTTAGAATCTTCTAATAAGTTTCTCATTCAGTAAAAAATTGTTCAATAAATTTTAATGGAAATGAAGAAATTTTTTTATTTAATTGAAGATGACTAAAGCATAATGAAAGCCTTTCACAACTGACCAATTCATTTAATTGAATTTCATTACGCTATTCGTCATGCTCATGGACTCATTAAAACACTTTTCTTTGATTGCATTATGATAGTTTTAGTTTGTATTGATTTTTCAAATGTAAAACTCATTCAATTTGTCAATTGCAAATTTGCATTGTAATTTAATTGCTTTTAATGTTTAAATAGATTGAGAGCTGAAATTTGATCATCATTGACAACATATTGAAGTATGTTTTCAAAAGCGCGGTCATGGCAAGAGAGTTCAACATAATAACCTCAAAAAACAATTTACCTACGTATACAGGAATTATAGTCTCCAACTCAATTAATTTTCTAAATAATACCTTCCATCTTTTACTGCCCATAATGTTGTTAATTTCGCAAAAGAGTCAATGATTACAACATGTGAAATAGTTTTTTATTTTAATATTTCTCTAGTTTCCTTATTTAAAGCAATTACTATAGTTAAAACACAAAGAGAATAAAATCTGGGCGTGAAAATTCAAAGAGTAAACCATAAAATAAGTGGACTGTGTGGAATGCAAAGGAATTATTGTCTCGATTGATTATATATTGACATCATTGACCAGAATTACAATAAGTTTTTCTTACTTACAATCACATATATTTAACTTAATAATACTTGTTTATTATTTAAATGCTGACAGGATTATAGAGAATTATTAGGGAATTAAACGCTCTATTCAAAAATAAGCAATGATTAATTTTTTTGCATAATTGTGTCTCATAAAATCGCTGAAATATGAAACTATAAAATTAAGGAGCGTTGCAAGTTAAAAGTTAATGAAGTGTGCATTGATTTATTAATTTTATATTAATGAAAATGACAAATAGAACAACTTTTAATGGTTTAGATATTTTAAATCTTATTCAATTTACTAAGCGTTGCAAATCAAAAATTTTAAGCTGGCATAGAAAATTCTTGGAACTTGCAAATTTAAATGATTTAAAGTTTAACGATCAAGTTGATTTTTACAAATGAATTCTTCTTGTTAATTAACAAATTTCTTTCTATAAATTTCATGTAGATAGAAATGAAAATTTTGAGCTATAACTGAAGTTTCACAATAATTTATAAAATTTTTAATTTTTGATAAAAATCAAGACATTTAAAAAGTCAAGTTAAAATCAAGTCACTCAAAATTGTCAAGTAAAATTCAAGTCATGTTAACCTCAAGTCAACTTGATTTTATTACCAAAACAAACATTTATAATTTGTGAAGCTTAAAATTGATCAAATGACATGAAGCTGTGATCAAGCGATCTTTTATAATGACCTTAACTAAGTAGTGTCACCTTCATAGGGTTAGAATTCATAGTTTTTGACAAAAAAAGTCATTTAAATCGATTTAAATTTAATTAGAAAAAAAATTGAATAGAATAAAAATGAAACAAACTAGAACAATAAAATCTCAATAATTATCAGTCAGTTGAAATTCCATTCATTTCACAATATTGTCCTTAACATTGCATGCCACATGTTATATATTGGACAAGTCGCATATTTAAATAAAAACAAACACAAGTGATAATTAAGTAATTAGAAACAAGAACTTGAAAATGCCATAAAAACGGAAAAGTATTATTTGCAAATAATATACTTACAATGAAAACAAGCATGGTATGTTTACAAAACTAAGAAAATGAGCCATGCACAAACTGCTACACAATTTTTTCTTCTTGCATTTTTTCTCTCTATTTTTTGAAATATTTGGTCGGTATGTGCTGTTGTGCAAGTGTTTCGCTTGAACGAATGTCAAGATTTTCTTTAAACTTTTTTTCTCGTTCCAGCATCGTTACTGCAACAACTAACAGCTGTTTGAATCATGTGGGGGTTAAGGTAGGCGAGATATAAATGTAAATTTCTTTGGGTAAAATATTAAAGATTTAGAAATTGATTTTAATGCACAAATTGGCTTTTTCTTAACCGCATTCAATGAGATAGTAGAGAGTGAAATAAAAAGTAGTCGATGAAGGTCTTAAAGATAATAATTTCATTTATTTGAGTTAATTATATGGTGTAAATGAAACTTGTATTTTTATATTCATTTCTTTTATTGTCGTCAATTTGTATCAAGTCTTGGAAACTTAATGAAATTTATATCGCAATTTAAATGGTTTTTTATAAATGTAATATTATAAATGTAGTGTCATTTATTTAAAACAATCAAAATACATAGTTTGAATCAATTATTAACTTGATTTTGACTTGACTTTCAAATTCATTTGATATCAACCTGACTTTTACCATAAAATGCAAAATCAAAAATTTACAACTTTAATAAATTTGTTTAGGTAAAAAGAATTTACAAACAAGTAAACAAATCTCAATACTTAATCAACAACAATATTTTAATAGCTAGCATATTTGAGTTTATGAGCATCAAGATAATAAGCATGAAATGTAAAGTTACAAACATTGGGTGAGAAAAATATGCTTAGTAATGTTTGCTTCTCGTGCAGTTAAAATAAATCTTACTCTATACAAGTACTTGCTTATATGAACTCTCATGAGAAAATATAATGTTGTTGGCGAGATAGCAAGAAATCAGATTAAATGTAATTCCGACCGAAATGTAATTAATAAAGTCGATTTGCTTGTGATTACAAATAAATAATTTATTTAATATTTTTTCTCTCCTTTGTTGTGCAGGTTTGTGCGCCCCGCTGTTTTCTAAAGTATTTTTTACTTCATGTTTCAGCAATCAATTTATGCTGCTAAACACTGGCGCTTGTATATCTTTTACATGATTTACATTTCTATCGTAATATAATAATCCTTACACCAGCACTGCTTTCTTGTCGAACGTTGTGAAATTTCAAATTTTTCTTTTACATCATTTTTCATTCAAGTCTCTTTTCGATTCGACAGCAATTTTTCATTGCTTCTGTTTGTATATTTTAAATATAATCATTGCCGCCACCAATTTAAATAGATTAAGATGATGTTGAACATTAAAATGCCGGCTTAAAGTCATAGAAACTTGTAAAGTCTCATAAAAAAATTCATTTTGCAAAATTATGCAAGTGCATATAACAAATATGATAAAAAGTTTTTATAATTCCAATTCAAGCTACATTTTTGCATTTTATTGTTGATTTTCATAGAAATTATGGAAATAAAATAAATTCAATGTATAAAAGATTTTTCCAAGCTTTTAAAGCTTAGATTCAGACCAAATTCGTACAACAAAAAACTCAAAAACCATTAATTAATTAAGATAACTTTAACAAGCATTTTAAGATTGCAGCATTAAATAAATTCCGGTAAAAAGTTGCAAAGAAGAAAGAAAAAATAATGCAAGCAGTTTAACAAGTTCGTTGTTCCATGTAGCATGGTTCATTAATTGTCAAATTATGTAATTCATACTTAATTAGGTTACACTTGAACTATTTTTCAATTAAAACATGCTTGCTACTGAAAAAAAATGATATTTAGTCATTTTATTGGCTTTTGCCTCATATAAATATATTTTTCATTCGCATTTGTCCCGGAAGATAAATTGCCTTAATTTTCATTACCATCAGAGCCCTTTAAGCAACATCAAATTTTTATTTATAAATAAATTTTCACAGTGTGTAGGAAGAATGAAGGAAGGGACTTGTTGACTGATTAAATCATAGCCACAGAAAAAAAATTCTTAGAATTCTTCATTCATTTAATTAACGACTTATACAAATTATTCTGATAATCTCTCACTTTTATACTAAGTTCACTGACAGAGCTCGCAGCTGTAGACTTCCCATTCCTGTGTGCAGAAAATTTTTTTTTCTCGCTTGTTTAATTTTTCATTGCGGCACCTACCCTATGGTAAAATGTAAAATATTCAATTGGGAGGCGTGTGTATATGTCATTAAATTATATAGTCAACTTGCACGATTTTCTTACAAATTATTTTAACACAAATTCTTGGTAATTAGATATCGCTCCCTTACCTCCTTCTTACGACTGCTATAATTGAAAATCCATTCATATGAGTACACATACAACCTTTAAGGAAAAAAAAATCTAATTATAAATTTAAAGTAGATTGTTCTTAAATATTAGCATGGCTTATGCCTGTACTGCTGCAGGCATTGAATTATTATCTAGCATATGAAAAAATTTATTATTACAATATAAAATGTATAATTTAAGAGCTCAAAAATACATATGTGTACCAATAATAAATAGCTTATTTGTTATGCGCGATAGATTTTAATTATATTGAAACGACCAAGAATTTAAAAACAAAAAAATTTCAACCTGTTAAAGCGGAATGCAACAAATTCAATTTAGATTTAATTCACTTGTCATAATGGGTTTCCTTTCATTGTCTCGCCTTTCAGTTTTTTGCACAGCATGAGTTGACAAACTGTTTTACTTTTAATTCGTGTGAAAACGTAATAACTTTAATTTAAGATAAAAGCGACAGGTTAAACTTTAAGAAAAGGCGTCGATTATAATTATGAATGCTTAACAAAAGCTTTTAAATATCAATTTTTTGCTGCATTCAATTAAAAATGTGCTTTTTAAATTCCATGTTTCACTTCTTTAATGACATTGCAAAACTATCAATTAGTCACATTTTGAATAGGAATTAAATTATGATTTTATTAATTTAAATTAAACAAAATATTTTGACTTTAAGCAATAGATTACATTCATTGATAATAAAACTAATTTTTTATAAAAATTATTTAAAGTTTAATTTACAAAAATATTTTGTCCACTCCTACTTGAAAAAAGATATAAATCTTTAGCTTTTAATTAATAAATTTTCATCATCTCATTCTGTTTTATTTCAAAAAATGATCTTTTAATCTTAATTCTACCAAGGAGAAAACATTTTGATTATTCATTAATTATTGATATTTCTTGGGAATGTCCATTTTCTTTGAAAAATTGAAAATGAAGACAAACTTTGTATATTAATTTGATTAAAGGTTTTTGTCTCATTATTTGATAATTTTGTACTTAATTTGCAAATTCTTAATAATTTTTAATTAAATTTAAAAACATTAAAAAATGAAATTTAAACCAAAACACACAAAAGGTTTGAAAATTTTTGCAGGAATTTTTCAAGAAATGCTATTTTTTTGCAAAAAAATTAAACTTAGAAATAATTATGGAAATCAAAAAATAATCAAGTCGTATAAAAACATAACTATGCAATAGTAGACTTTTCTAACGAAAGCCAGAAATTTCTGTTTTTTTCTATGAATATTGCGATTGTTTAGTGGTATCTTCGCCTTGAATTACATCACCCACATTTAGGAAAATATTAGCTGTGTTTTTTAAGATACGCAATTATTTTAAGCAAATTAATTTTTCATTCATTCTTATAATCACGCTCTTAAAATTTTACAAAAAGAAACAGAAAAATAATTTCCTTTGCCTAAATGTATTTCTGTCTTGTGTCCGCTGTAACACTGACACTGTGCCTTGAGAAAAATTTATAAAATACAACCATAGACAGACATACAAATACAAAAGGACAACTAAATGAAGATAAAGGCAGAGTAATTTCATAAACCTCTGTTGTTGTTGGATTGGATGGCGTTGACATTGAATTAGTGAACAAGCAATTACGAGAAACTGTCATGATAATGTTACGAAGATAGGAGAAGAAGAAGAAGAAAAGAAAATTGGCACGTGAATTGCCTTAAGTGAAAATCTTTCTCATGGTTTTCCTAATTTCTTCTTTGCCTCACTTGCTACCTACACCGTTTACTTTAATTTCCAAAGAACTTAATGAGACTCAATCATTTACTTTAAGGAGATTGACGTAAATTGACAATGTTTTGATTGAATGCAAAAAAAGAAGAAACATTTTTTGAGTGTGCCAAATATAATTAATTAGGTTTCTAAACGTGTGAAAAAAATGATATTAAAATGTTTAATTTGCATAAATCTTTCTAATTATTTCTATCAAGGGAAACATCCTGCAAAAGGGTAAAATTTTCAAGTGTCATCTTCATTATCGATCAATCTTAATTATTTTAGATTTGACAAAGAATGGATTGATTTGGATTTTTTGTCTTGACATTTGTGTTGGTTTAAGTGATTTTGGATGTAGTTTTTCGAAGAGGGTTGCTTGAGTGCTTTTAAATAAGTGATTACATAATATTTCTTTTTCTAAATAAATTTGTTCATTACAATATTTTATTATTGTTTGTTCTAAATTTAATGTTTTTAATTTGGCTGTAAATATTAGCGACCACATGTTTTATGCCGTTGAAAAATTCAAATCTTGAAAAGCTTTTAAAGCTTTCTTTTTGCAAATTGAAAAGCTCAGAAAAATACGTTACACAAATCTCAGGTTTGTATTTTTAATATCATATTTTAGGTTTTATTTTATTTCATATCATTTTTATGGATTTTGACATTTAAAACAATTTTTTTTATTTTGTTTCTTTAAACTTTATCTCCATAAATCTATTATATTGTGTTCCTAAAAATTATTAAACAAAAAATATTTTAATAATTTTGTGGTAATTTTTATTTTAACTTACTTATTCTAGAATCAACTGGTCCCCATTTCTTGTTTGGCTTGAAAATAGTTTTGAATTTCTGTAAGAAATTTTTTTTTGATATTTAAAGCCTAAAACAAATTTAATTTGAAATTACTTCAATAAAATTTCCTTCTGGTTGTTTTAAAAAAGCATACATCATCCATATTGGAAGTTGTAAAAGTCCAAAAAGCGAAATACACGATCCGAATGCTGTAATTTTATAAAATGTTATTATATTTTAAAAATTTTTTAACTTTTGATTCTTACCATGCATTTTGTTAGAATATTCAATTTTTCCATACGTAATTGGTTTCCAAGTTGCCAAAAAATAAACAAAAATTGAAATCATAATAAAAGGTGTTATATACTTCCAACACAGTCTCCAATAAAGTCCAGTTTTTCTCTTCAACATGAATTCAATGTCTTTGCAAAATCTATCAACTCCATAAATCCAGCTAACAGTTAAAAGTTCAATAATGGCCAAAATTAAAGCAACAAATGAAGCACCATAAAAATCGAGAAAATTAATTAAATATTGACCACTTGGTGTTGTATAAAAAGTTCCAATAGTAATTCCAAAAATCACAATTCCTAATACAATTTTCCAGCATTTTATCTCAGGATAGCGATCACGAATAACAGTAAGAATGCATGAAGCCATTCCCATATTGCTTCCAACACAGAAGAAAAACAACATAAGAAAAAATACAATGGCAAAAAATTGTGGAATATAGTCAAATTTTGCAATAGCTTCAGGATATGCAATGAATGTGAGACCCATAAAACTTGTTGTGACTTCTTGAATATCTTCAATACCCATCACAAATTTTAAATGCCCAAGAATTCCAAATATAATTAAACCAGCAAGTAGTGAAGTTAAATAATCCATTGTTGTTATGATGTTTACATCTCTAAATAAAATTTAAAAGTGTTTAATAAAAATTAGGAATAAAAAATGATTTAAAATGAATAAAGTGACAAATAATTGGAAATTTTTCTTACCGATAGACATTTTGATCAAAACGATTGTAGGAAGAATACATAATAATTGATCCAAAGCAAATTCCTAAAGCATAAAACACTTGAGTGACCGCTGCATACCATAGTTCAGCATCAAAAATTTTATTCAAGTCAGGAATGATGAAATAAAGAATTCCGTCGATTGCGCCTTTTAAAAATAAACAAAGTAATTTAAATTATTACATGATTGTACTGCAATAAAAATTGTCTACCTTCTAAAGTAGAAGCTCTTATCAGTAGAATTATGAGTACAATATAAGGAAAAACAGCAAGAAAATAAGCTGCTTTTCCTGAGCTTTGAATGCCTTTTACAAGTACAATACCAATCACACACCAAGCAATAATTAAACAAATTACTAGTTGAATGTTTGGAAAACCTAAGCTTTCGAATGTTGATGATTCTTTGAGAATATCTTTGCTATTTTTAAATAAAAAATTTTTATAATAATAAATTTTTTAAAGTTCTCCTTACTTACACAAAGAATAATTCAGCAGATGATTTTACATTTGTAACATTTGTAGATAAATTTCCAATTTTTATTCCACTATCAACACATGTTGCGTTCCAACTATCTTTACATTGACTCCAAGGTAAAGGATCACCAAATGAAGCAAGAAAAAAGCGGATTGTCAATGCCATGACTGATGCATAAATTGATAAAACAATTATTGTACATATACATTGACCGTAACCAACACCTTTGAGAAAAATAATTTAAATTAGGTCAGTATTTTATTTGATAAGAGAAAAACTTAAAATGTCACTCTATTTATTTTTATTTTTATCTTTTAAAATACAATTTAGATGTTTTTGCTTACCTCTTACTGCAGGTGCCATATCATAAACGTTTACACATCCTTTAGACGAAAATTGACCCAAAAGTATTTCTAAATAGTAAAGTGGCTTTCCAACTAAAATCACGATAAAAGTGTAAGGTATAACAAATGTTCCGCCACCATACTGCAAAGCTGTAAAAGGAAATCTTACGGAGAACGGGATTCCACAACAAAATTTATTTTCTTTTAATAGAAATACCTATATATGTTTCCTAACCCAACAGAAAGTGTGATACACGAGCATAAAAATTCAATGTCATTTCCCCATTTTGGTTTCTCAATTTTATTAGACACTTCCTCGTTCTCACTAGATTTTTTCACTTTCAATTCCTGTAATTCTTCAAAATTCTCGCTCATTTTTATTTTTCAACCGCACAATTCAAGTGATAGATAGAAACTAAAAAGATTCGTGATGTTCATCTCATTTTTATCTTTATTTTCTCCTGTCTATGTGAGTACATTATAAAATACTTTAGTAATAAAAACATGTGATATTAGATAAATGCCTATGTATCATAGTTGAATGTTTAACAATGTTTTTCGTTTACTTATGTGACATTGAGTTGATAAAGCTTCATAATTAAATTCAAAATTTCAAGCTTTAATTTGATTTTTCCTTACATCATTACAATGAGATTTAAGTGTTCGAAATTCTCTATATTGTTCCACTAAAAAACAAAATAAAAATTTATTTGAATAAAAAATTTTTGTATAAAAAACTTACTTTTTTCGGGATCATTTGGACCCCAATAAGAATTTGGTTTGAATGCATTAATGAACTTTTCATATAATGTTTTTTCCTCTTGTTTCATTATTGTATAGACAGCCCAAATTGGCAGTTGAAGTAAACAAAATAATGACAAACACCAGCCAAATACTGGAAAATATATTTAAAAATTTCTATTTAAGAAAGAATAATTTAAATTTACCATGCATATTTGGATGATATTCATAGCCTTGATATGTAATTGGTTTCCAAGTTGCCAAAAAATAAACAAAAATTGAAATCATAATAAAAGGTGTTATATACTTCCAACATAGTCTCCAATAAAGTCCAGTTTTTCTCTTCAACATGAATTCAATATCTTTGCAAAATCTATCAACTCCATAAATCCAACTGACAGTCAAAAGTTCAATAATGGCCAAAATTAAAGCAACAAATGAAGCACCATAAAAATCGAGAAAATTAATTAAAAATTGTCCACCAGGAGTTGTGTAAATGCTTCCAATAGTAATTCCTACAATTGCAATGCCGGCAACAATTTTCCAGCATTCAATTCTTGGAAATTTATCTTTGATGACAGTCATAATGCAAGATGTCATTCCGATATTACTACCAATTCCAAGTACAAACAGCATAATGAAGAATAACATTGAGAAAAATTGTGGAAAGAAGCCGATTTTCACAATAATATCAGGATAAGCCATGAATGCGAGAGCTATATTACTTTTGGTCACTTTTTGAATATCATCGACTTCCATCACATGTGCTAAATGACCAATAATACCAAATATAATTAAACCAGATAGCAAAGAAGTTCCAGTATCAAGCAGTGTTATTACATTTACGTCTCTAAAAGATAAAAATTATCAATTTCAAATACAAAAATAAATTTAATGAAATTACTTGTAAATATTTTGATCAAATCGATTGTAGGACGAGTACATGATAATTGACCCAAAACAGACAGCAAGTGAATAAAAAACTTGTGTACATGCAGCATACCAGACTTGAGCTTCAAAGATTTTATCCCATTGTGGTTTTATAAAATAAATCATGCCATTGACTGCACCTTCTAATGTTGCTGATCGTATGAGAAGTATAAACATAACAAAGTACGGAAATGCTGAAAGAAAGTAAGAAGCCTTTCCTGAGCTTTTCACTCCTTTTATGAGAATTCCACCAATGCAAATCCATGCAAAAATAAGACATAAAACAAGTTGCCAATTTGGTGTTCCAATTCCATTGTCAATTGTTGTTGCTTCTTTTAAAATTTCTTTACTGAAAATTTCTAAAATTATTTTAAAAATTTTCAAAGAAATTTCAAATTTACATAAAATAAAGTTCAGCTGATGATTTTGGCATTTCATCTGAGAAATTGACAGATTTTATTTTGCTATCAATGCAAGAAACATTCCATTCTTCTTTGCATTCACTCCATGGCAGTGGGTTGCTAAATGATGCCAAAAAATACCGAATTGTAAGTCCCATTAGTGATGCATAGTAAGTTGTAACGAAACCTAAAAGATAAAATTCTTATGAAAAAGTTAATTAAATGATTTGAATAATTACATGTTGACATAACTTGTCCAATGCCAATTCCACGCATTGCTGGCGCCATATCATATACTTTGATGCAACCACGTGAAGAAAATTGTCCCAATAATAACTCCATATAATAAAGCGGTTTGCCGACAAGCAACAGAACTATGATACTAATGAGATTTATTTCAAAATAGGAAATGAAAAAAATTGTGTCAATGAAGGATCAATATGAACTTACTATGGAAGCACAAAAGCACCTGTTGAATGTAAAAAGGTCAAAATTAATTTATAGTACAAAGAATAAGAATTTTTCAATACCTCCTCCATTTTCAAGAGCCGTAAAAGGGAACCTCAACAAGTTTCCTAATCCTACTGAAAGTGCTATGCATGAGAGTAAAAACTCAATATCTTTACCCCATTTATCTTTTGCTATGAAATTCTTTTCGTTTTTTGAGTTCTGAAAATGAAATTTAAATAATTTTTTGAAAAATTTAAGCACAAATTTAAAGTTTCTGTGTTCAATGTTTTAAATTTTTTGAGCTTTGAAATTTTCGAATACTCAGAAACTTAAAGTATTTTTTTAACACAAATCCACACAAATTTTAATATTTTTAGAAAAAAACTATTGTAACTCAAAAAGAAAATTATTAAAAATTTCTCACCTCGATGCCAATAATTTCAATTTTCTTTTCACAATTATTTTTAATTTTATTTTCCTCGTTGCAAATCAAGGACATCTGAAAAATTATTTTTTTTGACAATAAATTTCACTAAACTTTTTAGTTTTTCTCAACTAACTTGTATCTCAAGAAGTAAAAAATTTTGGCCATTCTGTCTATTCGTACCGTAATGCTCATTCAACAACTCAACACCGGCAAACATGGCAATTGACTGAAACGATAAAAGTGAAATGAAAGAAACTTTTGTTTCACACTTGAACCACATTAGTTGTAAACCATAGAGAAAATATGTACTTAGAATGTTGAGTATGTGTCAATAAGTAGGAGTAAAACTTGTAAGAAGTTTAAAGTTATTTAATATATGAGAAAACGTAATGAACCACGGAAAATGCATAGAAATATCGGATTACAAATTCGAATCGATCGAAGTTTTATGCTCGTGTGTCTATTGATAGAAACTTTAGAAAGCATATAGCAACAGTACTTGATCTTTCACTGAAATTTTTTAAAAATTATTACCAAGTCGATCTGATTGAATTGAAAAAAGAAAACTTGTGAAAATTTTTTTAAAAATAATCTTTAATTTCAATGATATTAAAATAAAATGAACTTTTTTATAATTATAAAATTTTAAACACATCAGTTCAACATTTGAAATCTAACTAAAGAAATAATGTTGAATAAAATCAAAATAGTTTAAATCTCTTATCAAAACTTTTATCAAACTTGATATAAAAAAAAGGAAAATAAAATTTATTAGATACTTCAACGCTTTCGCTTGACAAGGTTTTTTTGCTATTGTTTTATGACTTATTTTTTGTGTCTAGTTTCTAGTAGCTTTATTTGTCATTGTAATCAAAACATAAGCACTAATATTTTTCTTATAGGACTTCATTATTACTATTCACTATGCGGCTTTACAAAAGGTTCAATGAACTGAATAAATATTTTATCTGACCATGATTTCCTATCATGCATATGATCAAATATAAATAAAATTAATCATTTTATTTACTGCATAGTCATCATTCATGCACATTATCAAAGATCATTTGTAATTAATAATATTTATGTTATCGTAAGCAAATGTTGAAAGTATTAATTTTTTTAAAAATATTGTAGAAAATTCTTCAACATTTTACTTAAAAACAAAAACATAAATTGTGTAAAGAACAATACAAAAAAAAATATTTGTTGTTTATTGAATATATTTTATTAAATAAGATAACTGATGGAAGAAGATAGCAAATAAATGGAAGATACATAATAAAATCAGTTGAAAATATTTGCCATAATAGTGCTCTAAAATTTCGATAAATTTATTTTTCTTTAGACTGGTAATAAAAATCAAAAACGTCATGGATAAAATTTTGAAGATCATGTTAAACATTTTATAATCCTTTATAAAATCACAACTTTTCACAAATTTTTTAAAAACTTACATTTTAAAATTAATAAAATTTATTTTCTCAGACTTTTGAAAAATTGCTTTAAAGTTTCATGCTTCTTTTTCAGTAAATCAACACAAAGTCTAGTCTAAATTTCTTTTTAAAATCAGTCATTCAACCTAATATTCTAAATGCATTAAGTTATTATTTTTTTTGCATAAATTTACATCACTTTCGTTTATATTTTCCATAAACTGTTTTTTCTTTGAAGTGAACACAACAATAATTGGAAGAATACTGACTAGTAAATGGTAGAAAATCGCCACTGATATTGAATTATTTATTCTTTAAAAAATTCAATTGAAGAGAATTAAAGAGAGGAATAGAAAAAATAAGGAGATTAATGAGAATGACATTCAAATTTAATTAATCTGGATTAAAAATTGAATTGGATTTAATGAAAAGTATGCACTTTTGTGCAAGTAAAATTGATGTGATTTGTATACGAGATTTTTGAATGAATAAATTACATAATAATTTGTTATTGTTTTATTTGAATTTTATTTTTTTAATGCCATAAAATTGCTCCTTATCTCAAATTATTTTATTTTGATAGATTTATTTTTAGAAAAAAATACTGACCTGACTTTACATGACATTAAAATTTTACAAAAATTGTAAACAATAAGCTATCATGATAAGAAATATTTGACTGTTAATTAAAAGATTTTAATTTATGAGATGTTTTGAAAAAATAATTATAATTTTACTACATAATTTTTCTTTCATGTACCAAAATTCTATCAAAAGTTTTTTAAAATCTTATCTTATTTTTAAAAAAAACTTCTCGAATTTCTTTAAAATTGACATTTTTAAATTTTCTCTTTATACAAAATTTTTGGGTATTCCAGTGCCAGATTAAAATTCGAGATCCTTCATTGGTTAGATTTAAAGTTAATCTTCTTGAATAATGAATTAATCTTAATCTCTTCATAGCAAAGACACGATAAATGTGTCATGAATATTTTTGAATTTTCCGTTATATTAACTCATTTATTTTATTGATTTAAAAAATATTTTAAAAACCATGAAAGTTCTTTTTAATGAGTGTTTAACTTATTGAAATTCTTATTTTTATTATTTTAAAGTCATAAAGGTCTTCTAGTCTTTTAAAATTACATTCAACAACTTTAAAACGATTGCAGCATTATTCTTTATGAGTAATTTTAGGCATCAAGTTATTAACCAGCCTTTTAATTTGTCTTTCATCCTCCATCCAAAAAATGTCTCATCTTACTTTCTAAAGAGTATAATTTTTCATGCAGTCATTTTCATCTACCAAACCACAGCATTAACAGTACACATTGAGGCAATTTACTCGTTTTTCGTCCTTTACATCATAGCAACAAAAATCTTCATCGTTTTTTGTTTGATTTTTCTCGCGTGCAATGATTGTGTTTCATTATTTTTCGCTCTTTTTGAAATTAATTAATTATGCTCTCGTGAATGGATGCTTGTCTGAAACGATGATAAGGCATGTATATATATATATTCATTACTGTTCATCATTAGCATCATCATGACATTTATTTGTGTTACACGATAATTACACAGAAAATTAAAAATCGATAAAAAGGGCAATTTACTTTAGTTTAAAGATAGAATTTTTTATTGCTTTCATGTTCACATTAATAAATCTGCCAGGTATTCATCAAAATCATCTTCTCTTTCTCTAACTTCTGATTGATTCGTGTTGTCTTTCCATATTGCTTCTGGAGACTTTTCTTTTTGGTCGATATTAATATTTTCTGTTATCTCTTTTTCTTCTTTTGTATCATCTGCAACTTGAGAAGAAGAACGAGATCGTGTAGACGATGATGATGAAGGTTGTGGTGATAATAATGACGGAGATTTTCGACGCTTCCTTTTCAAACGTTTAATTTCTCGCTTCTTTGAATGATAATTTAATTTCTCTGAACATGTTTCACAAAGTCCTGTATAAGAAAAAGATAATAAATTGGCAGAATTAAAGATATTTCAAGTCTTTTACTTATTTTCACTAATGCATTCTTTTTCTCTTGATTCTCAATGTATGAGAAATTAACTTCCCAAGTTTTTAAATTTTCTGTAGTACTGCATGCCTTTTCCCCACAAGTAAATTGTCCTTTACCATTAATTACTTCCTAATAACGTGACAATAGAATCAGTAAAAGTTTTATACCGGCATTTCTTCATTATCATTTTCTTACTTTTTCAACTCTGAATCGATTTGCAATTTTATTTTCCTTATATCTAGTTAAGTCACATATGCAGTATTCTCTAAACAATTTGTCATAATATTTCTTTGCAAGTTTCTCTTCCCAACTCTTTGGTTTATCTTCTTCATTCCATATAAATCTTAAATTTTCCAAAGCAATATCCCGATCACTTTTATATTCAATTTTTTTAGTCTCACTTCCATGTAAAAATCTTGTGTCACCTGGTCTTTTTAATACATATTGATTGATTAAATACTTATGATAGTCATATGGATTTAAATGTGAATGCCTTGCCATTATTTAAAATTAAAATTGTGGAATACAATTTTTATAAACATAAACAAAAAATTTAACAAGTTGCATGCCCCACAAATTTAAAAAATAACGGATTGCAATTTCTCCCTCTCTCTTTTGAATTTTTGTAAAAATTTGACACTTTTTGTAATAAATTAAATTTATGCATCAACTTGTTGATAGCTTTAAAAATTTTCTAGAATAAACACCATAATATGACATGCATGACTTAATTCTGAAAGAAAAAAAGATTAAGACACAAGGTTACGATGAAATCTTTTTCTTTTTTGATCAAAGCTCTTCTGTGTCGCATAACTTAATTATGTAAATATAATTTCCTCTCTTTAGCGTAAAAGTTTATACGATAAGAGATTATGTTCTCTCCTGTTGAGAGTTTTCACAAGTGACATGCTTTATTTTTTCATTTCCGTTAAATAAAGAAAATTTAAGAGACGATGACAAGTGTATTTAGGTGTGTAGGTAAAAGTTTACAGATGATCTCACTTCAAATTCTTATTTATCAAAATAGAAATTTGAAAAAGGAAGAAAAAAGCTTTTTGGAATAGCCTCAAGTGAAGACCAACATTTTGTTATTTACAATTTGAAAAGGAAAACGAGCGTAGAAAGTAAATAAATTGTGGTGTACATGTGAATAAGGGTAGAAAAATTTTGACATTGAAAATATATTTGGCGGGCGCCAACTCATGTGGCAAAGATCATTAGTCATCATTAAATTTACTATTTTTGTACTCACTTGAGATTGAGTGAAATAATTTTTCAATCTTCTTCTTTAATTTATTGCTCAATGATGTCTAAAACTTGAAATAAGTAAGGGTTATATAAAAAAAGCTTGAGAATTTTTTATTTTTATTTCAAATAAATTTATTTTCACAGGAATTTACGTATTACAAACATTTGCACATATACACACAGTTTTTCTTTATTGAGGATAGATAAATTTGATTTTGTTCTTAATCAAGGTACATTCAACAAGTTGTGGTATGACAAATATTTAAAAATATATTTCTGTGTGTTTTTGTACTCTTTAAGCGCGTGTCTCTCTCATTTATTTGGGAAATAAGAGAACGCTGCTTATTATACGAAAGTTGAATCATATCAAGAGTTAGAGTTACTTCCATAAAAATGCTGTCCTAAGTTAAATTCATCGTCATTCATCATAATCACTCTTGGCGATTCTGCATTCTCCTCATCGACTTCTCTTAAACTTAATGAATTTCTATCAACAACAATGACAGATGAGGAGGAAACTGGTAAAAGTCCGAAGTGTGAGACATTACCATTTGGAATTGTCACTTTCTCGTCTCCGGCATTGGCCTTGAATAATGCCTTTTGCGTGCATTTCTTTAATTTCTTAGCGATAGAATTCAATTTGCTGTTGTCATTATGATGATGATTATTATTTTTGAGGCTATTATCGCGACTGATTGTCGTTGTAGTTGTCTGTTGACTAAATGAGAAATTCATCGGTTCAAAACGAACGACTGAATGATATGGATGATGATTTTCCATCAAATATGGTACTCCATTTGTTGTTCTGAAATTTCGTACTTCATCAATACTACCAATACCTTCTTTAATCTCTATTATATCACTACTACTATTATTTCCTGATGCTATATAATGATCACGATTAACTGACGTCATGCGTGCTGCATCTAATGGGCTAAATTTAAGCGATAGCGCACTATAATTGTTTCCCAATTGATTCTTCTTTGTTGATGGTGTTCGACTCAAGCAATGAACGACAAGTGTCAACTGTAAATTTAATAAATTATAAAAAATATTCTTATTTATAATATAAATATTATTTTTACCTTTGAAGCATTTCTAAATTTATGACTCATAAGGTTGTATAAGAATGGATTGATGCATGTAGACAAAAAATAAGAAATTCCTGAGAGATAAGTTAATGCGATGTAGACTTTCATAAAAGTATCATCTGAATTGAAAGATTTTTTCATGACTTTTCCATACACTGCCATAATTCGTTGAGAATGAAATGGTGCAAAGCATAAGAAAAATGACACAGCAACAGCAATCAACATTCGAACAACTCTTGTTTGACCTTTTATACATCTCTGTGAATCACAGCCTTTTCCTTTATTATCATATAAGAGCTTGCTTTTACGTAGTTTTAATCCAATAAGAATGTACAAGACACATATAACAGTCATTGGAACAATGAAGAATAAAAGTGAGCTAACTTCAAAAGAATGCTCAAAAAATTGATTTTTAACCTGTAATAAAAATGAATAAAAACAATTAATTATGGTATTATTGTATTAAAGTTACTCAAGATAATTTTTCTCAAATTTAAGAGTGCGTGCACATGCTTCCAAATAGTTAGACTTTGCTTACATTTTTTTCAAAAAATAACGAAAAAAAAAAACGGAAAAAAAAATTGTTTCGCTTAACCGTCTAAAATAATTTAATTCTGAAGAAAAAATTTGTCGGCACAAAAAAATGTCTCGATACGAATTATTAAGTGAAATAAAAATAAATGATGAAATTCCAGTTAAAAAATATATCTTTAAAGATACAGGAATTAAAGTTTATATCGCACAAGTTTATTCTCCTGTTGTTTCGAGTTATTTAGGACTTGGTAAAAATATTTTTCAAATTTCATAATTTTTATGACCTATTAATCACAAATTATAACAATATCTCTTTATTTAAAGTGACTGAAACTGATAATAATTCGGGATTGCCGCATACATTAGAGCATTTAGTCTTTCTTGGATCAGAAGATTATCCGTATAAAGGTGTTCTTGACCTCTTAGCTAATCGTTCTTTAGCAAATGGCACAAGTATATTATTTTGTTATTGTTTTGTTTTAATGATTTTCATGATCTCAATTCGTTTTTATTATATAGATGCTTGGACTGAAACAGATAATACCGTTTATACTGTAAGTTGTGCTGGTTCAGAAGGATTTCTTCAACTTCTTCCTATCTACATCGATCATATTCTTTTTCCAACGCTCACAAAGAGTGGTTTTATCACTGAAATTTACTCAATTACTGGTGAAGGTGAAGATAATGGTGCAGTATATTGTGAAATGCAAGGAAGAGAGAATAGTGGTGAGTCACGTGGTCATTTAGAATTGCTTAGAAAATGCTATCCTGAACATGGTTATTCGATGGAAACTGGAGGAATAATGAAAAATATTCGAGAAGATTTAACTATTGAATCAATTAGAGACTATCATAAGCAATATTATCGTGCTGAGAATTTTGGTATAATTATTGCCGGTCAAGTAAATATTGAAGAAGTTGCTAAAGCAATTGAACCAATAGAAAAGAAAGTGCTCGCACGAAAAGACTCTTATCCAGAATTTAAAAAGCCGTGGCAAATTCTGCCAGAATTACTTAAAGAATCAAAAGACGAGAAAATTTTATTCCCTAGCGATGAAGAAGAGAATGGTCTCGTTTATATTGGATTTTTAGGCCCCAAAGCATCAATTGAATTTGAATCTCTCACTGCATGTTACATCTTGATGAAATATTTATCAGACACCTCTGCCTCGCCACTCGCTCAAACGTTTATTGAGATCAATGACTCATTCGCATCTGAAATTCGCTATAATATTACCGAGAACTCAATTTCACTGCTCTATTTTACCTTTGAAAATGTTCCAATCGATAAAATTGATTTCATTTATGAGCGATTTATTCAACTTCTCGTCGATATAGCAAATGGAAAGGAACCAATTGATGAACATCGATTGAAAATTATTTTTGAAAAATACATTCTCGAACGATTGAGCAGCTTAGAAAATTCATTACATGACGTTATTGCTTTCCAAATTCTAGGAGATTTCATATATGGTGACAAGAATAGTGACTTTCATAAGCGTCTTAATGTCACTGAAGTAATTTATGATTTACAAAAAAAAGACATCGAGTATTGGATCAACTTGTTGAGAAAATATTTCGTTGACAACAAAAGCGTAACAATTCGTGCTGTGCCGAGCATAACGGAGAAAGAAAAATTGGCAAAAGAAGAAGCAGAACGTTTAGAGACAAGAAGAAAAGAGCTTGGTGAGGAAGGATTGGCGAAAAAAGCGCAAGAATTAGAAGCAGCAATGGCTGAAAATGATCGAACACCGCCACAAGAAATGCTAACTGCCATCAAAGTTCCGTCAACTAAAAGTATTGTATTTCATGAATTCGATGTCATCCGCAAGCAAGATAAGTCAGAGAAAATTGATTTGAGTGATTTTCCTTTTTATATCGAAGTCTATGATTTAAAATCAAACTTTGTCTACGTAACCATTGGATTTGATACCAGCAAAATTCCTGTTGAACTTCGCAGTTATCTTCTTTTATTCCTTGATTTGATTCTTGAATCACCTGTTCAAACTGAAAAGGAATTACTTCCATATGAAGCAGTTGTTGCAGCTCTCGAAGAAGAAATTATTAGTTATGAGACAAGCTTAGGCTTGCAATCAACTTCTCGTTTTGGATGTGGTCCTTTTTCAAATTCTGCCACTTTTCACATGCAAGTTGAAGTACGTAAATTTGAAATTGCTATAAAATGGATGGCACATCTCATTTTTGACACAATTTTTACAACTGAACGTATTCATATTGTTGCTTCAAAATTAGTTAATGATGTTGCTACAGCTAAGAGAAATGGTTATGAACTTGCAAGAGAAATTTCAAAGGCTCTTTATTATAAACGTGAAACTAATGTTCAGACTAATTCTGTATTAAGTCAATATACATTTTTAACAGATTTAGTTGAAAAAATGAAAAATGAAGAACAAGCACAAGAAATTATTTCAAAATTGAACCATTTACGTGAAATTTTGATTCCAACTTTAACTTTGCATGTTGCAACAAATCTTAAGAAAGTAAAGGATTTAAAAACTCCTTTTATTCCATTGATTGAAAAAATACAAGCATTCAATTGTAAAACTGTTGAGACTTTAATGGTCACACCAGATCACATGCTTATTAATGAAAATGGAAATTTAGAAAAAGAATTTACTGGTAGTGTCGTTGGCGTTGGTTGTGTTGAAAGTGGTTTTATGTTTCACACCTCACCTGGTATTAAAAGTTTTATGGATCCTGATATGTCAGCTATTCTTCTCTATCTTCAATATTTATCACAATTAGAGGGACCAATGTGGAAGAAAATTAGAAAAAATTCTTATGGCTACAACGTAATACCAAAATGTAATGAAGGTCAAATTGTCTTTACACTCTATCGTGCAACAAACATTTATGAAGCATTTAAAGATGCCAAAACTATCATTGAAGCACAAGTAGAGAAAGATTCTTTATTTGATCAAACACTTCTTGAATCAGCTCGAAGCTCACTCATTTTTGAAATAATCGAACGAGAGAAAACAGTTGGTGATTTAGTTTCACAAGCAATGCTCAATTCTTTCAAAGGAGCTCCAACTGATTATAACAAGAAACTTGTTGATCAAATTGCTACAGTATCAATTGAAGATTTGCGCCGAGTTGGAGAAAAGTACTTTGTGAAAATGTTCGATCCAAGTTTCTCACGTGCAGTTATCGTTTGCCATCCTGATAAAGTAGAATCAATCAAAAGTCAATTCGAAGAATTTGGCCATAATCTCAAACAAAGTACTTCACTTGAAGCAAGCATTTTAAATTCGTGTTCTTAAAGTGCCTAGCATTGACAACGAATTTTAATTATTATGATACATAAATTAATTAATATTACTAAAATATCGAAAAAATGAATGTCAATTTGTACTAAAAGTATGGTTTAATAAATTATCTTTTTTTGTAGCTAACAGAAATAATTTCATTAACTTTTGGAATTGCTAAATTATCATACTATCATAGTAGATTTCTGCTTGTATAGTACTTTTTGCTTACCGGTAAACCAATGAGTAAATCATTTAATAGCTGTTTGTATTTGTGATTTTCATTCACACTTATTCGATTTTTGATGTGCTTTGAGTTGTATAAAAATTATCGATGTAACATTCATTTAATATTCTGTTCCAATTTATTTCATAATTTTTAATAGAAAAATGAAAAGTAGCTCAAGACAGAAAACATCATAAAATCTTTTTTTTTTGTTTGTGATAATAAAAACAGCTCACATCATTAAAATAAATTATATTCAAAGGCAATAAACTTTTGTGTGTATTTCTATATATGGAGTGAGTAGTCGTTTATCATTTGAATTAAATTGTCAAGTAAAAACAATATTTATTCATGTAACTTTTTCAGCAAATCCTACCTTATAAATCAAACACAAATCGAAAACAATTAATAATCATAATCCGCTGAGAGAGTCAATAAACTCTCATGAGAATTCATTTATATGTTTCACATGTATGCTGCTAATTCAAATGAGAGTGAAATTTAATTATTGTGTTCTATCCGACAATTAATCAGTTTTTTTGCTTGCTAATGAAATTCTCTCAATGGACAAAAAAATGTAGAAAAAGCTGACTAAAAATTTTTTATAGAATGTTATCATTTAAACGTGACAATCGCCTAATAAATTGTTTCTCTGATTCTTCATCTACATAGGAAGTAATAAACATAAAAGTAAAGAGTTCAAAGAGATAATATTTCAAATTTTTTATGTAGCTTGATTGACATAAAAACAATTATTAGATAAATATAATTAAGAAAATGACAAATCTTCCTACACTTTCATGTGTTACAAAAGTTCAAAATTAACTTTCTTCCTACTCATTTATTTTGAAAGACTATTTATTTATTTCTATCGTTTCAAGTATTCTCATGATTAAATATAAAATATCACTTTAAAATAATTTGATCTTTGAATTTATCTCGCACGTACAAGCACGTGATGATGCACAAGAGAGTTAAAAAATTACAATGATAAGAAAAAATCTGTCATTGAGTAAAAAATAAGAAGTTTTTTTGATAAGCACATCTTTGGCTTCAATGAGAGAAGAGAATAAGTCGAACCCTGAAATATTGTAAGACATTCTCGTCAGTTTTAAATTTCCTTTTGGTGAATGGACAACGTAAAAAGAAAGTAATAAAAAATGAATGTGGACGATTTAAGTAAATCTTTGAAAAAATTCAAAATAATCGATCAAATTGTATTTGGTTCAATGTTAGGCGTATGTTCTGTTATTGGTCTTTATTTCGGTTATCAAGATTTAAAACGGAAAAGAGCATCAAAAAATGATAATGAAGTATTGAATTTTCTAATGGGTGGAAGAAAAATGAAAGTGTTTCCTGTGGCAATGTCTTTGATTGCTTCACTCGTGAGCGGAATTTTGCTATTAGGTGAATATGTTTTAAAAAAGTCATAATGACAATGTGAAAACTTTTTCAATCTCTTATTGTGTACAGGAGCAAGTACTGAAATTTATCTTTATGGCACACAATATGTTTATATTATCATTGCTATAATCATTTCTGCTGTCATACTTGATCTCATCATGATACCAGTTTTTCATAAACTTCAAATAACATCTGTTTATGAGGTTTGTATATGATAAAAAAAAATTATTTTTTTGTTTTTCTCAAACGATTAATATTTAAGCGAGATTACATGTAGGTATATGCAAATATTTTTAGAAAAATTCTTCAAACTGACCTTCCTCACTATTCTTATCAATTTTTTTCACAATATTAATTTCACCTTATTTGAACTTTCATAGTATCTACAATTGAGATTTGACAAGAAAATGCGACTTTTTGGTTCTTTAATGTACACAATTTCAAGTATTTTGTGGCTTCCTATTGTAAGTAGAACGTAAAAGTCCATGGACAATTTTTACTTATTATCTCTTTTTTCTATCTATTAGGTATTGTATGTCCCAGCATTAGCATTTAATCAAATGACGTCCATAAATATTCATAAGATAACGCCAATCGTAATGGCAGTTTGTTTATTTTATTGTAGTTTAGGCGGGATGAAAGCAGTTGTATACACTGATTTCATACAAATTATAATAATGTACGGTACATTGATAGTAATTGCAATCAAAGGGACAATAAATGTTGGAGGATTTCTCAATGTCATAGAAATAAACCTCGAAGGAAAACGTTTTGAAGCACCAGAGTAAGCTCTAAAAATATTGTCTATTTAATATAAAAATAAAATTAATTCACATATTATAGTTTTAATCTAGACCCGACCACACGTCACACATTTTGGACTCTCGTCATTGGAGGAGCATTTCTTTATATAGCTCATAATGCACTTAATCAGAATATGATGCAGAGATATTTAGCATTACGTACAGTGAAAGAAGCACGTAAAAGTAATTTAATCTACGCAATAGGATTCATCGTCATCATTCTATTGTGTTGTTACAATGGTCTTTTACTTTATGCCACCTACTACAATTGTGATCCATTGACGACCAAACTCGCAATGGCTCGTGACCAAATGTTGCCACTTCTAGTTATGCAAACTCTTAATGACATACCAGGTCTGTCAGGATTTTTCATAGCTGGAATTTTTAGCGCATCTTTGAGCTCAATTTCAACCGGCCTCAATTCAATGGCATGTGTAATTCTCGAGGATTTTGTGAAGCCATTTCGTAAGAAGAAGTTATCTGAAACAATGTGTATAGTGATAACAAGAGCTGTCGTATTATGTTTTGGTCTATTGGGAATTGCTCTTGTATTTGTTGTACAGAATTTAGGCACAATTTTGCAGTTGACTTTAAGTGTTCCTACTGCTTGTTTTGGCCCTTTATTTGGAGTTTTTTTGATTGGATTTTTGTTTCCATGGGTTAATAAACGTGCAACATTATATAGTAGCGTAATTGGATTCATTATTATGATGACCTTTGTCTTTAAAGTTCAAACAGAAATGGCACTTGGACATATAAAATTCTCAATTAAACCAATGTCAACTGATGGTTGTGATTATGAATTTAATAGTACTAATCTATTGCCTATGACAAGAATATCATCATCAGCAAGCAGCATTTATCAGATTTCATATTTATATTATACTGCAATTGGATGTATAATGGTAGTGATTTTATCAATTTTATTAACATTCTTATTAGGATATGAGGATTCAAGCAAAATTAATCAAAATTTATTAGCTCCTTTTGTGAGAAGAAAAAAAGAAATTAATGAAGAAAACAATGAAAATCCATTTACAAACTTGCAATGATTTGAAGAAAGAAAAATAGTTTTAAAGTAATGACTGACTTAAATAAATGTAAAAGAATTTATTTTTAGACATAACATGAATAAAATGAAAACCCAGAGAATAAAAAATTTTAATCTGTTGTCATGACAATTAACACTTCCTGGGAATTTGACAAAAGATTTCCTCTTTTTCACATCCAGCATTTTATTATCATAAATCTCTATTCTTACGCATGAATTCCTTTAGGCTTTAAAAAAGTGTCAGCTTTCTTTAAATCGAAATGAAGTATTAGCCAATTATGCTAATGTAATCAATACAATTTGCTTCTATATCACATTTCTCTTTTCCATATTAACGTTTAAACATTTTTATCTCAATTCAATAAAACTTCCGCGACAAGATATTAAATTCCCTAATATATTTTATTATATCTAATTGACATTGATTTCTGTTCTTAATATCTATGACTTGTTGTCGTTGCAATTGATATTGAAATTGAATTTGAAAATTTTTCTAGAAAAACGCAGTTTTCAAATATGTTGAACCTGATTGTTGATTGTTGACACATTTTTTCTGCGTATTGAATTTATTCCTACTTGAATTTAAATTGAAGATTTCTCATGCAAAAATCATTTTAAATATTCAATTACATAGAGTAGAAGCTTCCATCATTTCAATATTTAATTTTTTATGGTAAAAACTTTGTCCTGTCCTTTTATTTTTCAACAATTCTTTCTCCCTCAATCAGATATAAATCTCATTCATCAAAATACATGACAACCAACACAATTTTTTAATTCTGATTCTATGTCAAGACGTCAGCACCATTGATTGCGCCGCAGCAAAAGAAAGAGGCAAGAAAAATTCTCAGATCACTGTATGTTCTTTTGAGCGTTACTTATTTGATTTGTATAAATTTCAAATTACAGCCTTTTTTGTGTATGATTGATTCTTTATAAAATCGATTTGGTTAAGCTTCTAGGGATTCTGGTTTACATATACAAAATAAAAAGAATTTATGTGTAGGAAGAAGGAAGGAAAAAAATTATAAAACATACGTATAAAGTAAATTAATTTTTTTGCAGTTAATTTGAAGCTTTTCTCAACAGAAGCCCTTTTCAATGTCGCGAATTTGTTGAGACATGCATGAAAAATTGCCTTGAGCCATTACAAATTCTTCTCAACAATTGTATACTTACTGTGCATGAAACATCACCATTTTTTGAAACCATTGTTCCAAATTGAAGCGCCTGTGGCATAGCAAGTGCAAATGCTGATAACCATATAATGAAGATGAATTTAACAACACGTGATAACTTTGACATTGTTACGTGAGATCTGTGAATAATAAGGAAAAAATTAAATGAAACATGAATTTTTGAAGACTTAAAATGGAAGGGGATGATTAAAATTTTATGTCAAAATGATTTATAAAGAAAAATTGTATTAACGTTGCTGCTCATCTGCTGCTTTATAATTCTATTCTCGTATCCGTTCATTTGTGCTTATCATTTTAATCATGCGTCTGGCATTACGCATTGTAATGTCTTTTTATTATGCGTAAAAAATATGCAAGTTATGGTCTCACTTACTAACTTAGATTCACCCATTCGTTCGTTCATTCATGACAACCTTTTTTTAGTTTAAACACACACAGCATATGTATGAGTATAAATTTCTGTAATATATGTATTAAATTCAAGAAAGATGCAAACGAGGTAGGAAGGAAAAGAGTATCAGCTATATAGCTAATGTTTGTTTTATTCTGATAAACTCATGAATGAATGTAAGCAGAGCATTACATCCTTTTTTCATGAAGTAAGTCAGTCAGTAAAGGTAAACATTCAAGAAGAGAAAGTTAGAGAGATTTTGGATTTCTTGTGCGTGTCTTTTTGTTATGTTTAAGTAAGAAAGAGAGCGGAATGATTGCCAAAGTATGTGATTTTGCTAATTTTTAAGCCATTAAATCGAAGAAACTTTTTCCATTTTCTTATTGTTTACATAAAAATTTCAATGTAGAGCAAAATTTGAAATTCAAATTAAAAGCTTTAGAAGAAAAAAGTTAAAAGGCCAACTCTCTTACACAAAATTATGATTGATGGCTACTCTGCAATTCAGACCCCTTTCTACCCACATTTATAAGCACATGCCAAAGCTAAAATTATCTTTAATGTTTTAATACTTTTAGCATTTTTTAGGAACACTTTCCTTCTGAGTAAACAACAATAATTTAATTTTGCCAAAAAGTTCTTTTTCTCAATGATTTCAACAAATCTTACAAAAGCTACCTTAACTCAGTAGGAAAATTTTCTTTTTTAAAAAACTTAAAGCTGTTTTCCTCACACCAGCTTAAAATTTAATTTTAATATTTATGACAGAATCAAGTATAGAAGTGGATTTAGGAAAAAAGGAAATTTATTGAATTTTATCTTTATAGAAAATGTTTTTTGCTTGTCGCGTCTGAATGAAAGTTGATGATAAGAAAGAGTTTATTCATAAGTTATACTTTGAAATGTTTGATGAAGTGAGAAGTGGAATGAACTTTTGAAGCAATTTTATTGAAAAACTTTAAGAACACATTCCATTACATGAGCCTCTTGTGGATATAGAAAAGTTTTTTTTTTTCAAAAAGAAATTGCTATGGTTTGTAAGAAGGAATCAGAAAGAGAAATATTTTTTTCACAAATGATGCTTGTTGACATGAAAAGTCATCGACCTCTCGTAAAAAACTTTGTTAACGCATAAAATTATTGTAACAAAGTTCAACAACTTCTATAATTTTCACTCAATCAAGCACTCTTTTATTAATGCTGAAACGTGCTTTTTTTACATAGTATCTTTCTGTCTCTGCTTCCTTCTCATAATCTTGATTTTGTTTTATTAATGATTTGTAACATGACATAAAAAACAACATTAAAACTTGATCATCACTTTTCTACAAACGACCTTCACAAAAAGAGTTAAATTTGTATCAAAATATTGCCGGTAAGCTCGTGTCTCTGATCGGATAATATATTATTAGATAACTGTGCCAATGCCGGAATAACTATGTTAATTTTTACCGTTAAAAGATGAACTTGTTTTCTGAATCACTTAAATAATTTGAATTGCAAAATTATGCATTTTTTGAAAATTTTGATTAAATTTATTGTCATTAAAAAGAAGAAAAATTAATCTTAAAGTTTTTAAGATAAAACTCTAGACATTCATCTTAAAGTAACATTAAATTGTCTTCTTTAAAGCTACACGCTACTTCGCCCAAGAAAATTCATTCACAAATGTTTGTAAGACAATTTTTCGCATTGTCACATTATTAATAATATTTATTATAATAAAAAGCACTACGCACATGTGACAGAAAATATTATAGTTTGACCATGAGGGAAATTGAATATAATTTATTAATCCCATCTAATAACCAGTTTCTTGCAAAAAGCACAAACACATGAGACAATAAATATTGAAAATATTTTATCTCTAATGACCATAAGCATTTTTGTGCACGAATAATATTTATTGTGAGACATTTCTTAGATAGTGATGAAAATATAGAAAGAAAAAAAGTTATTTTTTATGTGGGTCAAAATTTTGTTTTGTTATGATATCTAAAAATTTTAATTTCTTTTGTCCTTACAATCAACATATTTTATTTTATTAAATTAAGAGATTAAAGTAAATTATGATAGAATTTGTAATTCTTCTTTAAGGTCAAGTTTATTTTCATTCAAGTTCATTAATAAGATTAATTTAGGTTGGTATTCTATGAACTTCTATTAACACTAATCATGCTGTGCTTACATAGTTGAAAATTATCGTTAAGTGTCTCGAAATAGAAAAGAAAAGAATTTGAGACACACCTAAAAGAAGAAACTTAAACATTGATTTTTTGTCATTAGATTTATCAAAAGTGTTTTGTTAAATTTTGATTAAAGATAATCTATTTGTTTATAGTTTGCTGTCAATTAAAAAATGTTTTGAATGGTAATGACAGATGGAAGCAATTAATTGATAATCACTGTTGTGTATTTTTTTTTAGGATTATCATTAATGATATAAAGTCAAGGCTTTATTGGTTTTCAATTTATAATACTAAACCATTAATAATTTCTATTATGTTTATTGTCTATTGAATCAATAAATAAATTTAAGCATTATCAAATCAATAAAATTATTCCATCATAAATGTATATTGTCATAACAAAAAGACTTAATAATAAAATAATATTTTTTTTTGACACATGCCATAATAGCAAATCGTATAAAAATAAATTTTTTTTACACCTCCTACTTTTCATCAAGAGATTCTTTTTGTTTATATGAAAGAGCATCAAATATAAAGCATCAGCTGAGAAGTGACTTTTCAAGTTGATCTTGTTTGATAAAATTATTTTTTGAATTTTCGTTGATCTTCTCTCATCCATAAGCATCTCTTTAGTCTTAATTCGAGTCGCGAAAAGTCAACACGTGAAAAAATCAAAAGACGAACAAAATGTTAATATTTAAATTAATTCTCTTGCTCTATGGCATTTCATCATCTGTGTATTGTGCATTTTATTCAAATTATGATTTCGATAGTGAGTGATATTTAAATGTGATATTTTAAACATAATGTAATAATTTTTATTCGACATAGCTGCGAATTATTTTGAGATGCCAAAACTTAACGATTTTGATGACTATGACGGTTGCATGGATGTGTTTAAAGATGAGGCTAAATATTGTTATGTAAAGAGTGTTATAAAACCAGATAACAGTTCGCTTTTTGCATTTATCAAAAAGTTTTCAAATCGACCGAAACAGCATTTTCGGCATGATAAATTAACACGAGGAATTTGCGTCAATCTTTGCGAAAGACTGATTAAATCTTTAGATAAAAATGAAGTGAAATCACTTTATCAGCCAGAATTCAATAATGTCGGAAAAAAGGTTAAATTTGAAATTTTATTTAAAAACATTTTAAAATAAATTTATAAAATTTTTAGTTAACATTTGATTTTGTGAACTTTCCAAATTTTGCTGAAGACCGTGAAGCTTATAATGTGATAATAAACCAGTGCATAAATTACAAATTGATGAAATCACATAATTTATCAGCATATAGTTCTCTCGAATATTGCAGAAAGCAAGAAAATCAAATTGTTCCAGGTGAGATAACTCAAAAATGATGTAGTTAAAGTCCTAAAGTGATTGTCAAGAGTATAAAAGAAGAAATTTTAAATGTCAAACAAAAAGAGGATGAGAAGTTGTTTGCTACATGTTTATGTGTCTAATGTTGATAAGAAAAGTTTGTCATTTGTATAAGAACCAAAATTTCTGTTTGCCTTATAAGACTGTTATTTGATTTTCATTCAACTTAATTACATTAAATTTCAAAGATATTTTATATAAATATAAATTTTTAGTTTATTTACTGTTTTCAAGCATAAAATTGCTTTCTAGAAAAAGAACTTTAATTTATTTAATTTATGTTTATTCTTAAAGAATTTCTTAATCAAAGTTTTACTATTTAAAACTTTACTAATATACATAAGATTGTAAAAATATTTAGAAGACCTTAAACCTTTTTGTCTATAATTAATTTTTTTTAACCCATTTGAATATTTTTACAAATTACTCCAAAAACATTGAAATATAAAATTTTATTAATCTCTTCAACTTTAAAGTTTATTTAATGATTGTTATAGAAACTTGATATATTTCAATCAAATTTTATTGAGAAAAATAATTTTATGTTGAAGGTTTTTTCCATCATGAATAAATAAATATGTAAATAAGTTTTCTACTGTGTATTGATAATATCTCGATGTCGTCATATTTTAATTATGTCTTCGATATGAAACATTTTGATTAATTAATGAATTAGGCAATTATAAATTTATTTATTGATATGTAACGATTGTCAATTTGATGGCTTTTATTACTATAACTTGCTTTTCTTGTATTATGCTGAATTACTCAGCATTATTTATCATCTTTTCTGTCTTATCACGTATTTCTAACAGACATAATTAAGTCAAGTTTACACAAAAAGCATTCAATAAACTTATCAAGATGTAAATAATATTTATAGAGAAACTAAGATTAATTTAAAAGCTACACTTTAATATACGAAAGCTCATAAATAACTTGTGAATAACAGAAGTTAAAACAGCATGTAATCACATATTATAAGCAAACAAACCAAACTATGTTCAGTAACCTAATTTAATATAAATCGTGACTTAATTTGACACTCACTTTACGACTATTCAATAAAGTTTTATTTTATGATAAGTAGGTATTTGATGGTTCAATAAAATGAAGGTTAATAACTATTCAAATTTCAATTTCTTTCATCAAAATAGACTTTTTGGACTATACTTTTATCGTGCTGTTTTTTTTACTATTGACAATCATAGCAGCATCATCGATTTATGATGAGCAACTGAGAATTGCCAATATCAAGTCGTTACCGACACAAGTGAAACCCGAAGAGCACTACAAGAGGCCTCTAGCACCAATATGTGAGCATTTGCATAAATTTCAATTTTTTTCAACAACATCAATCTGGATTTTACTGAATGAGAAATTTTTCATCTTTTTTCTTTTTGCATTTGTTTGTTTGCATGCAGATCAAAAATTCCTGGTAGCATTTTCCATTCACCGAAACTGGTATATTTTATCGGCGCCAACACGTAATGAAATTCGTGATTTAAGAGCAATTTCAGCAGTTCGTATTTGGACAATGATTCCAATTGTATTTGGACATGCTGTTTGGTTCTCGATTGCTGTTCCTTTAACAAATACTTATTGGGTTGATAAAGTATGAATAAATTTTATTATCTTTAAAGATTGGTAAATTAAAATTATATTTTTTTAGGGCTATCATGTATTACGTTCAATGATTATAATCAATGGTGGAAATTTAGTTCAATCTTTTTTATTTATTGGTGGTTTTCTAAACAGTTTTATGCTACTTGATTATGTTGACAAGAATCAAGTTAAGGGCATCATGGTGTTCATAAAGACAATCATTTATCGTGTCGTTCGATTTGTTCCGGTCCTTTTGTTTCTCGTTTTGCTTCATGCTACATGGATTCATCGATTTGACGATGGTCCTTTTTGGGATAAATTTACTGTTTATGAACGTCAATCGTGTAGGACGAACATGTGGACAAATTTATTGCTTATAAATAATTATGTCAGTGGTGATATGAAGTGTATGATTCACACGTGGTATATTGCGACAGATTTTCAACTTGGCATTATTGGAACTGCTTTGATACTTGTCATTCTCAAGTGAGTAATTTTCATTTATGTACATAAAAGGTCTATTTATTAAATTCAATTTTATTGGTTCTAAGAAGTTATATTTTTGGCATTTGTTTTATTCACCATAAATAGCAATCCTAAAAGGCAAAACCTCCTACTTTTTGGCTCAGTGGTCGTTTCTTTCATCATTTCTTTTGCACAATTTTATTTCAAAAAACTCGAGCCGATTTTAATTTTGCCACCTGAGACACTTAGAAATCAATTAATCGGTGGAACGGAATATGATAGATATTTTTATGACTTTCATAGTCCCACGCATTTAAATATGGGTAATTATCTTATTGGATTAGTGATTGGATATTTTTACTATCAAAAAAAACAAGCGTCAGAAGGAAAAATTAGACATCGGAGATCTTTTGTTTTAACCATCCTTTGGCATCTTTCATACATGGCAACTTTTTTACTCTGTTTTGTTGGAATTTATTTTTATGAAAATGACATGGAGCTTGGCTTCTTCTCAGCATTCCTTGGAGCTTTCTTTAAGCATATTTATGGTCCCATTCTTGGTTTTCTTCTTGTCGGAATTTTCCTTCGCTACGGCTGGGTTATACCTAAGCTTTATAATTATGGCATGTATAGAGTGCTTGCGCGTCTATCATTTTCAGTCTACATGATTCATTTTTCGTTAAGGTAAGCAGCAGCGACTAATTTGAATTATGACGATATTAATAATAATTTCTGCTTATTTTTGCTAGTTCTCTATTCATCATGAAGAACCGTTTTCCCGTCGAAATCAATAACTCAATGTTAACTTGCTTCACGGCGGCAATTTATGTGATTAGGTAAAAAATAATAATTAATTGCACACAGCGACTTTCACATTTATGGCAATTTATTTAAACAAACATTTTTTTCTTTCCTTTGAAGTCACGGTGCGGCTCTTTTCTTAGCTCTATGTATTGAATTGCCTGCGCATGTGATCTATAAAACGATTGTGAATGAAAGTAAGACAAATTTTGATTAAATTTTTCTTGACAAAATTTTTAAAAAGAAACCTTTTAGTCATCGAAAAGCCAAAAGCAAACAAAGATGTTTTGTTCTCAAAAGCAGAAATAAAAAATTCCACAACGAAGCTTTAGGGAGTGAAATTTTGACATGAGAAAAGATAGCAGCTGAGTTCCTGATACACTTTGTGTAAATATTTTTAAGGTTTTTTAGTAGATTGTAAATTTTTTTTAAGCAGTATTTATTTAATTTTAATTTGAATGAAAAATTTCTTTAGTAAAAAAATGTTAAAGGATTTTTTGTTTGATGAATAAGTATAAAAAGTTTAATGTAATAAGATAGCATGTAATTAGTAACAGCTGCCAATTATTTAAGAGTTGATTATTCTCTCGGTTTAAAATTTTACGCATTTCCCTTTTATGTTCACTGAACTTTAAATTTTCATTCAGATTTAAGTAAATAGATGAAACGTCTATACTTGTTGAATAAATGATTTATTATCTCTTAAATCTCTTATTTCTTTTAATGAAAGAGTAAAATTTTTTCTTTTCTTTTTTTAATTCAATGCTTAGAAGAATTTTTTATGTTCAGTACGTAATGTTTCAATGTTTTAGTGCTCAACACTCAATGTTTCAGTGTTTTGTGCTGGACACTCATTGTTTTAGTATTCAACACTCAATGTTTCAGTGTTTTGCATTCAAATGTTGAATGTTTTGCATTATTTTTTTTTTATCGAATCTTAATTTTTAAAGAATGTTTAAAAATTTTCTTCAATTAGAGGATTTAATAAAAATCAATAATTATATTTCATTATTGTAGTTTTGATATAAATAATCATAAAACAAAAAATTAAATATTCATGATTGAATTGTACCATAATCATTGAAAGAAAAAAAATTATCTGATGTAAAAATCATGTGGGTAGGAGTGAGCAATTTTGTTTCATATTATATTACTAGAAAAACGACCTAAAAAAACTTTGACAACCTAAAAGTGTGCGATAAAATTGAAATGATATAGAAAAATTTATTAAAATGGGACAAGGAAGCTGCAAGATTTTTATCATGGTAGAATTTATTTTCTTAGAAATAAAAATTGATATTTAAGAGCTTCAATTTATTTATTTTTCAATACCCGACATTCGCAATGAAAATGTACTTCAATTTAAAAAATTGACAAAGAAGAAGACTACAGAAGCAAAAAGATATCAAATTATCATTTTTGTCTCGTCAAAGGATTTCGCTATTCTTTTCAAAGTAGACAAAGAAATTTATTTTCCTTTGCACTGTTTTTTTTTTGACAAAATGAAATTAAAGCAAAATAAATGTCAAACTCAGCAAAAGAAAGTAGGTAGAAAAAAAGAAGAAAATTAAATAATGTTAAAGTTGTGATAGATGATGTAGGCACATTTATTGAAGACAATCATTTAAGAAAAGTTTTTTAGATTGATTTTGTAATTGGGTGATTTTGCTTTCGAAAACTTCCTTAATTGACACCTGCAGAATTGTTTGAAAATCACCCAGAAAAGATTTATTGCCTCTTCTCTTAAGCATAGAGAGGTGTGAAGGAATTTTCAAAATCTGCACGTGCCTTAAATAAATTTCTTTTTCACAAAAATTTTTCAACCCCTTTACATAGCTCTTGTCATTTGCACACATTTTCCAATGATATTTAACTGTTCACATCTTTAATTCCCATGTCACAACATCATGCCGTTATTATCACACGCTCAAATGCTCTTGACATATTTTTCTGATACAAAATTTTCCCACCAATAAAGCGAGTGTGTGTTTGTGTACGAAAAGCGAGATTCATGATTTTTAATGTTTAGTACGGTATGAATCATATATTTTAACTGACACAAGCTAAAATATGCTGACAGTTTAATGTAAATAATTCAATGACCTTAAATATTTTGGCTCATTGCGCCTTTTGTATGCGCGTTCAAGGGCATGTGAGAGTGATGCAGTAATAATAATATTTGTCTACTATTATATTCAGGGTGGTTAAAAATAGACGACCGTATTGGATTTCATATTGAAAGAAACACTCTTTTTCATACTGCTGCCACCAGCACGTTTAATGAGCATGAACTGCGGCTGCTTGTTCAAATATGAAAGTAGAAAAGATTATGTAAACATCAAATAGACTTTTTTTATTAAATAAAGAATATTTTCAAACCCACATAATAGAAAGATAACAGGAAAAATATTCATAAATTTTATAGTTCACGGTTTTTACAGACAGATTTGAGATTTTGCACTTATTACTTATAAAGTATATCACAATTAACATAAATATCGTCATTTAAGCTTTAGGTAAGATCATTGTTTGTTTTCTATCATTTCTTCATATGATGATGTTTTCAATTGCTAAAATATTTAACTTTCTTCCAAAATTTTATCTTTTATCTTCTCGTTCTATTTATAAATGTATACAAAAAGTGTTCGGAAATTCGGCACTGTTCGAAAATTCGTTCCTTTACCCTATTTACAATAAATAATAAATAAAATTAAATTTCTAAAAGCTTCCAGTAATTTGTCATTTTTCGTTTATCCCTTTTTATTCATTAAGCAAAAGAGCACGTGATAAGGAAGAGAAGAAAAGGTAAAAAATGATAGAACACGCAGTGAATGTACACAAAAAATGGCAGTCATGAGCAGCTGTAATAGTGAATTTAGTCATTTATCATTACTAATGACTCTTTGAAGAAGAATGAGAAAGCGGCTGAGCAAAAGATTTTTTCTCAATTCCGCTGATGCAAGTAAAATAAAATGTCTAAATTACGAGAATGAAAAATCTACTGTAAGATAAATAAACTAAACTTACCTGAATGGATGGCATATAGCGATGTATCTTTCACAGGTAAATGAAGTAATTGTTAAAATTGTAGCGTTTAAAGATGTTTCTGAGAAAAGTCCTTGTAAAATGCAGACAATTTCGCTAAATGGATACGAATTAGGATACCAAATATTGTACATGTCATGAGGCATTCCTGTGGATGAAAGAAAAAAATTCATTTGAACTAAAAATTTCTAAAATGTTTTGTGTAGAAAAAAATGTTGTGAAATGTGAACATTTATTTAAAAGGCGAGGCAGTAATACGAGATGTTACAGAGTTGAGTGTATAAAAAAAAAAGAAGAGAGTTACAAAAAATGAAGAGAAAGTGGAAATTTCGTTACAAGTAATTGAGAAATATGAAGAAAACCTTATTCGAAAGATGATAATGGAACGGTAAACGTTTCTTCTTGACTCTATGAAAAATGTTTGTTAAATTTTGATTTAAAGGCTCAATTGTGTGACTAAAAATCATTCTGGAAAACTTTATCTTTTTCTCTTTAACAGTTGGTACTTTTTTACGCTTGATTTTCATCGAATTTCAATCACACAAGGGACCAAGAATTTTTCCTTGACCTTTTACATTTTTCTCCTTTTCACATCTGATTTTTAGCGCATTTTTGGAACAACAATGCAGCTTATACATTCACTTTGATCGGCTGTCTGCTGTTCGGGTTGTGAGATCTCGAATGTCAAAGAAATGTCTTTATTATTAATATAAATGTGAATTTGAATAGTCATTATTGAAGTTTCTAATTTTATATATTTTTGACCTTTAGTGTATTAAAATAAATGTTTACTTTTAATCATGTGAAAATGTCAAAAGTCAAATCCAGTCAAATCATCTTATTAAGATTTTCCAAGAATATTCTTTTCTGCCGAAAGCTAACTCATCTGTGTTTGATACACAATTTAATTAATTCAAAGCCTCATCCTTTTCTACTTTTATCTAATAATAAACAAAATTTAAAAACATCAACATTCCATACCAACAGTGGTTATAATAGGCAATTGTTTTTTATCATCTTCCACCTTCTACTCATTTATCAAAAATAAGTTCTTCTTCAGCAAAATTATTTCAAGTACAATTTAAGTCACGAGTGTTTGTTATTCCACTCTATGAAAATTTTCTTTTATTATTAATTTGCTTCTTTTACTTCTACATAATGTGACTTTTATGTGAATTAAGAAGTTTGGCCGGTCTTATAAAGTCTTGTTTCATTAGGCAAATTACTTAATAATGAAAAGAATTAGCATTTGTGGAATATTTTTAATTGTAAAAAGTAGAAGAAGACTAACTTTATGTCTTAATGAATTTCTTCTTATTGCAATTAAAACAACACTAATGAAAATTCAATTTCATACACATTGTAAGCATCAATATTAACTTTAATTGATCAAAAGCAGTCAATAAATTTATCTTCTGCGTATTTTTTTTCAAAGAGAAAAAGCTCTAAAAATTATTGTATAAGTCAAAAAAAGATACTGACATTTTTTCCCATTTATTTATTTTTCGCCAATATTGTGGCAAAGAATAGAAAAGTTAGATTGAAAAATGTCTACATGAAAAAATGCAGGAAGTCATCAACCATTATCTGACATTTTCATTATCGTTGTTTATGATACACGTGTGCACATAATGCTTCAAGTTTCAGAGAACTGAAGCAGACCTCAAAGGAATTCTTTCATATTATGTAATAAAGTCGAGAACTTCTTTTTATGAGTTAACAATGCGTGTGACATAAACAAAAAATTTCTTTGAAGAACTGAAAATTTAATAGGAAAATTTAAATTAAAATGTTTCTATGTCTACAAAATGAAAAATACTCCATCGTCATGGACATGGATTTAATTGTATAGTAATTAAATGGAAATGAAAAATTAAAATAATTTATGCAAAAATCTTTTTTCTAAAATATAAAATCAATCATAAATAAAAGGCCTATAAAAATATTTAATCTCTCAATATTTACAAATTAACCAAAAATTAATGAACAAAACCGTTCGCTCTTAGACACTCATCATTTTTCGAGTAGCTCTATTGAAAGAATTTTTATCATTTTATTTCCATAGAACACGGTCCTTCATTCTCTTTCATTCTTCTTCTACGTTAACCTTGAGGAAAGCTTTCCATATAATTCATTAAGACTCGTAAAAAGAGAAAACGAAGAAAACAAAATTAATCGCAAGAATTCTTTGAACAGGCAATTTTAATTTCTTCAGAAAGTTTTGGACACTTTTTTTGTTTTCAATGACATTAAAATTTAAAATGAAATTGATCACATTTAGAAGGGTAAAAGTTAAAGAGTGAAAAGGTAAAATCTCAAAAAAATCATGAAAATTAATTTGATGATATTTAAAACTGAAGCAAGTGAAATGTCATGGAATGATTAGGGGCATTAATTTACTGCTTCTATACTTAGGTATACATTTGTCTCAAAATGAATCTAACTCAAGCGAATACTTTGACTTGAGTATTTTATTGAATTAATCATGTGAGCTTCGTAAATGAAACGATAGAGTTTTGCTAAAAAGCTTTAATAAGCATGTAAAGAGAAATGAAGAAAATTTTCCTAAATTACTTCAATTTAACATCATAAATTACTACTTTTTTTATTTTGCGATGATAATTAAGTAGAAGAAGCTGATTAATTTAAGTGTGCTTAATAACAATATTTGTAAATTACCAAACAAATGACTATTGGAAAGAAATTTCAGGTTGTAGACTTTTTTTGTGGTTATTGTTTTATTAAATTTAGGACTTGTGTTCTTTTCACAGAATAAAAAGAAGAAAGATCATTCTGCCTATCCAATAATGCTCAATGACATTTTGAAACAGATGTAAGCAGCTACATACATTAAAATAAATAAAAATTCAGGACCGTAAGTATGGTTGTTAGCAAAATGACAAATGAAGAGCTTTAAGTGCCCACATTGATGAACATATGAAAAAAAAAATAAGGAAATTCAACTTACCAAAAATGAGAACGAGAAAGTCAGAAACTGCCAAATTGAAAAGATAGTAATTTGTAGCTGTGTGCATGGTTTTGTTTTTTGCAATCACAACACACGTGATTACATTTCCAAGCACGCCCGCAATAAAGATTATCAAATAGCAAATTGTTATTGGGACAATTATTGACAATGAGTCTCTGTAGCCTACTTCATTTTTTACAACTGCACTATTTGTTATTGTTGAAAGTGTCAAATTATTTAGCGCCTCAGTTGTGAGTGCAAAAAGAATTTCTTCGCCATCCATCGATGAAAAGTTGTTATTATTATTTAATTGATTATTTAATTCACTTAATGCAAAACTATTTTGATCAACTAACACTAAACTTGCACTGTCGTCGTCTATATAAGATGCTGATGTGGTCATACTCATTACATAGTCCATCATTTTGCAGTTAATTAACGAAATTTATTTATTTTACTCGCACGTGTACGTGATGGCCCATATATTCAAATTTTTCTTTGTCAATGACATTTGCTGTTCTTTAGGCATATGTTTCATCGTCACATTCACTGCACATTTTCACCTAAAACCATTGATCGTTTTCTCGTGTGTTCAGCTAAAATTAGAATAAGATAAAGAAAGTGAGAGAAAAGTGTAGTCATTATTTTGTGATTTAAGCCATATGGTTGAATTGAGTGAAATTGAGAGAAATTGAGTGTGCAAAGATACACAAAACGTGATAGCTTCCTCTTAATTAGTTTGGCATTATTGGCTGTTCAGCACCCACACATAAGAAGAAAGCTTAAAAGCTGTTGTCGTGATTTAATTCAATCTCAGTACTCTCTTGCTTCCTAGCTTACTTTAAACGACAATTTATCCCTCGTTTTTCAAATATTTTTAAATAATAGAATAAATTTACATAAATTTCATACTTCATTTAAATATTACTCTACTAGCTCTATAATTATGATTTAATTGAGGACGATTTTTTTTGTTGAGAACAACATAGATATTGTGAACTATTTGGAATTATTTAATTTAAGAGCATTTTAAATTTTTAAATATTAAATTTGTAATATTTTTAGATCATTGACCGCATTTATTTGATGTAAATGAAAATATTTGCCTTCATTTCCTTTCCCTTTTTAGGAAAAAACCCTAATTTAACATATATTGTAGACTTTGTCAGATAATATTAAATAAAATGAAATGGATCCTATATCCATTGAATAATATTTAAGTAGATTGCTCAACCTTTTATAGATTAAGTGACAAAAATGATAGAAAAATTGAAAGATTGACAAGCCATAAAAGGTTTCAGTTTCACTTCATATTCGTTGAAATTAAAAGCAACTGCGTATAATTCAAAGCCATTAACCTCTTCTATTGTTTGATAAATTTATTTTAAGATTAAACGAAAAATTTTCATTAAGAAAATATCCTGAGGACAGAGGTGCTTTGTAATAAAAATATAATTTTCACGAAGTTATTTAGGAAAAATTTTATTTCTTTGCTGCTTGTAGATGTATATTTAGATAACGGAATGTTTCTAGGTTTTTTAAAAAGACAGAAATAAATGTCATGAACGAAACGTGCAAATATTAAGAATGAAATTAAAAAAGAAGATAAAGCGAGAAATTGCATTTAAGCGGGAAACCGAGTGGAAAAGTATCACGTAATTTTATAAATAAATTCCTGCATTAAATTCCATAATATAATTGAAAAAAAATCTTTTGATCTTTCCTAATGTAAAACACTCAACTCATTTTCTGATTTCTCATTTATTGCATTATGTACAGCTTTTAACTCAAAAAAGCTTTTGGCACAAAATTTCATTCTAACTTCATGTTTCATTACAAAATCAATTTTTATTCTTTGTATTCATTAATTTATAACCAAACATGAGCGAAAATTCTCTCCGGGACCTTCATTTGTAGTCAAGGCCATTATCACAAGTGCGTGCTCTTCCAATATTTTCCATCAATGAAATTTCATTCTATTTTTACAAAAGGGGTCCTGTGTGTGGATTGCTTTCACTTTCAAGAATACATTTGCTATAATTGGACCCTTTTTATTGCCTTTCGCTTGCTTTTTTTGTTAGTATGCACTAACAATATTTCAGACATTCAATGCTTTATTATTATGCGAACGTGAACTGCAAGGTATCTTTTCCTTTCTCTTTAAACAATGGATCTACTCTTATCAATATCATTTGGGAAGATGAAAATATCCCAGCTTAAAGTCTTTTCTGAATCTTTTTCCAATAATCAAATATTTGTTTATCCTAAAACAACACAGTAGAAATCATTTATAAAAGCATTTTTTTAAAGATGTAAACAAGGTTTTTAGCATATGATAAAATATTATTACAAGAAAACTCAAGAAATTGGGTATCTTTAATTTCTTTTAAAAAGAATAGCATTTTTTTAAATTTATTTTTTAACGGTCCTGTGAATTTTAAATTTTTTTGTTTACATTTTCAAAGTTTAGAAAAGATGTGAGTAAATTGACAATTGTACAAGTGTTCTAAGATATTTAACCCATTTACACATTCAATTGTTTCACCAAAAGCATATTCTAGAGAAGTCAAATATAAAAGCGTATGTATAAACTGATTTTTTATAAAGAATAAATAAATCTTTCAAAGAAGCCATTTTGAATTTAAAGTAAAAAAAAAAGAAATTTCCAGACTTGTTTCCTCTATTGAACAATTAAATTGAGATGTTATAGCTTAAATCATTTATCAAGTTCACTAACATTTAACATTGTTTGAAGTTAATCGAAAGTTGATGAGTTGCAAAGAAAGAAAAGAATGAGTCGAACAAATCGTTATTCACTTCTTCGACTTCCTTTTTACTCTCTGTTTTCTCTGGTGTTAATGTGTTCTCGCTTACTCATCATGTATGTACATGTGAAATATTTACCAATTGTATACACAGATAAAAACTTTTTGCTTTAATTTCCATTTTTTTCTGCAGTATATATGAAAAGCCACACTACACGCACTCATTTGTAAATAAATCATCGCTAAAGTGAGTGAAATTGCGAATCTTGTCACTGTCATAAGCAAAAAAGGCAAACTTTTCTCTTCTCTGTTTATCTTTACCTTTCATAATGGTGTGAAATGAAAATTATACGATATTTCCTTCTTCGCATACATTTAATTAACTTTTTCTTCACTCTCTTCATTGTCATCGTTCGTTTTATTCATAAAACTTGGTAGAAGACGAAAAAAACTTGAAAAAAGTTTGACAAAGTTGTAAACTAACCAAATGAAAACTTCACTCTCAATTTTTCTTCATTTCGCAATAAAACTTATTTTTTCAACAGCAGGATATAACAGCTTGTGGTCTTCGAAGATAAATTAGTAATTTATAAAGATAAATGACAATAAAATTATATTAAATGAGTTACGGTCACACCACAAAGAAATGAAAGCAACACCTTGAATCTTTAAATAACTTCAAAAAGTGATTTGTTAGGTTCTACATAGAAATTCATACTGTAAAATATTGCTTATGGTTAGCTTTTTATCTCAACTCATTCACTACTACAGAGCATGGTGTTGAATATTAGTTTCAATGAGAAAAGTTTATTCCGACTAAAGAACCTTGAAAGTCAATAATATCTGCATGAATTGAGAAAAAATTTCTTTTTCCTGTTTGTCATTGTAGCTTTTCATGGTAGAGACTCTTATAACCCAATATTTCTTTCCATTCTTACGCTTCATTTCGTATAATTCTATTGTACTACTAAAATGATATAAAAAAGAGCAATTTTCTTTGAATTTTGAGATGAAAGAGAAGTGAAAGAAGCAAAAAGTTATGTTAGGATGACAGGGTTTTAAAAGTTGCAATGAAAATATGGCTTTTCAGACATATTGACAGATTTATTGTGATAAAAATTGTAGGGGAAAAAGAACTTTAGACATTTCAAACTCTGTATAAAAATATTTTGAAAGTTGAGAAGAAAAAAGTGTAAAAAGAGCAATGGAAACCCTTTTTTGGTTGAATTTTAATGAGATTATCATGTTGAATTTTTCAGTTTTATAATTCTCCTAAATAAATCATAAACTTTTCGCCTAAATTTAAATACTTTCTTACTCTATGAATTTCTATAAATATTTCTCTAGATCAGATTATTTAAATACTTGTAAGGGTTTTTTCAATGAGTTCTATTTTGAGTTGAATCTGTTTATCTGTTCATCATTCGTCACACATACTGTTTATTCAACACTGGAGTAGGAATAAATTTTTCGCTTTTTAGTTACTATTGAATTCAATCGATTCTTTTGCCATTATACTGACATTTTTTGCATGTTCAATAGAATTGTGATACACTTGAGTGAAATTCAAACTTGATCGAGTATAAAGAAATTATCCCAGATGTTGCCCACACACACCGGCTATTTTGATTGTATATATTTCAACATACTAAGGTTTCTAAACGTGACTCAGAGGAAAAATTCAATAAAAGAACATCTTTAAATAATAAAATTTCCATCAAATGCCCATAATGCCAAACTTTTTTCTTTATCTTGACAGCAAAACACCAAAAGATTCATTCTGAAAAACTTTTTTCTTTTTTCTCAATGGTGCCAAAAGAAGACAAGAGAGAGTCAATAAAAAATTTTTGTCCTCCACTTGGGAAAGATGTAAAAATTTATGTATGAAAGGAAAATATATTTTAGTTCAATATCTATTGAAATACCACAAAAAGGATCTTGGCTACTCCCTCCATTGGTTTATGTAAAACACATATACAAACAATTTTTCAATTTTTTTCTATCTATTTATGAGCAAAAAACACTCATTTCATCATCTATGTTTTGCAAGCGTCTGCGGTTGTTCGAATAAGAATGGTATTCTTTTTAAATGTACCCTGCTTTTACTGTAGGTTACTTTCTCCTGCGTCTCGAATATAAATTTCCACAATATTTCTTTTTTTCACACATTTGCAAGTAAAACCTATAGAATATATGTAGCACGTTTCGTTGAGAAAACTTTTCATTTTTTCATCTCTTTTCAAAAGTGTCTTCTTGATTCATTTTCGCATGAGAGCTTGCAATGCCCACTCTGATGAATGAATGTTTAAAATCTCTTCTTTGAAGTGTTTCGAGTTTTATTTTTTTTTATAAACAGCCTTAAGATAAGCTTTTTTCATACATCTTTTGACATATTTTGAGATAATAAAAAACAAGAATCATAACATTAATTTTAATCAAAGTGAAGAGAATTTCACTAAAAGTTTAATTTATTTGTTAACATAGTGATTTGTTTGATTTTCAATCAAATCAATTAATTAAATTAAAATATTTAAAACGGTTTTAAGAAAATTTTGTAAAATTTGTCATAATTATGATAAAAATTTAAGGTTTTTCTCAGAAATAAAAGCGACAAAAATTTGCAAACCCAATGATGATGTTATTCCGTTTTAGGCATTTAAGAATTTTCAAAGAAAATTGCTTTTATTGATTTTATTTTGAGGATTGTCTGTTTGATATTTTTGTATTCAATCTTTGATTTTTAAGAGCTTTAAAAGCTCTTTATAATGAATATTTTCAAATCAAAAAGAAAAATTATAAGACGTTCCTATATACAACAGTAAGTTACAGCAAAAAAATATGTACATATGTCGAATCTCATTTTTTATGTCAATTTGAATTATTCTTTTTTTGTTCGTCTTCTTTTGCTAATACCATTGAAGTGAGGAAAAATTACGTGATTTCAACGAATGCAGACGTGCAGAAGAGGATAATAAATAAATTGAATTGCATGTAGGAGCTAATGAGTGCTTATTGTTGAATCAAAAAAGTGAGAAATCTTCAATATATACACAGTAAAAATTTAAGAAAGTTTTTCATAAAAATAAGTGAGTGAGTACAGGAAAAATAAAAATTGTGTATATTCTAAAATTGCTTAAGATGATGAGTTTATTGAGTGTTTGAAAATATTGTGCAAAGATAAACGAGACGAAAAAAAAATGAAAAACAATCGCTGCAAGGTAAATTTGCCAAAATTCCAGCTAAATAAGGTCTGCATAATGTAATATTTTTTGTGCTCATTTAGGCCACATCACTCGGTTGCAAAATTAAAATTCAAAAAAAAAGATAAAAGCTGTTTTGCTTTTGAGTTTAATTCATTAAAGTCAAAAATGTCAACAATTTTTTATTCAGAAAACTCGATTCAAAAGATTTACAATATAAAATGCGATTGTTTTGCTCTCAGCATTCTCAGAAATTCTTGTATCTGTTTTTGAAAAATTATGAATATTGAAATTTTAAAAACTTGATTTTGTCAGTTTTTTTTTTAAAAACAGTAAGTAATGGCTAGGTAATTCGAGAAGAAGAAGTTTTAAATAAAACAAACAAACGATCGTACATTATTTTATATACGTAGTTTTTTTTTCATTAAAAATTGATAAAAAAAAGTAACCTGTCAAGAGAAAGAAAAGAAGTCTTGCAGTTTATTACCACTTAAACAACGCAATACAATTTTAATAAAAATGTTCTTAGTGGGATGTTTTAGGTCATGGAATTTTTTAAGACTACCAACTGTGCTCTTGCAACAAAATTTAAAGTTTGTTTATTTTACTTGTCAATCATTAAGCATTTGGAAAATTTATAAAATGTTATAAAATATAAAAAAAATCAAAATTTGTTCTCTGAACTCAAATTTCCATCCCTCATCATTTTTAAGAAATCCTTTTTTTATTCTAATCCGCTTTGACAAGCAAACAAAAAACTCAAAAAAAATTTCTTATATTCAATACCATTACTTTAACGAGAAATACTTAATTTACACAACATGCGAGAGCTTTTTTTATATAAAAAAGTTCTAAATTTGTTTCAACATTTGAGAGCAGCTGTACTCAGAAAGGAAAATTGTTATATAAATTTCTTTCACTCAAGAATTCAATTAGCAAGTTTTTCAACACAATTAAAGAAAAATGCAGGCTCTTACATTTTTTTCATATTCCATCAAATTCAAATAGACAGATTGAGGCAAAGTTATGTAGCTTCTTATTCTTAATATTTCAACACACAATAAATTTTATTAGACAAATAAAAATTTCCACAACTGTCGTTTATTTTTATTTTTTTAACACATAATTTTCACACAAAAAATTATTCAGCAAATTTTTTTTATTATTTCTTGGAAATTAAAATGATTTTATTCTGCTTTTAATTAATTTTTCACTTTTATTTCTAAGAATTAACTTTTATGATTCACAATTTTTTTTATTTTAACACACAAAATGCACGTCTTATTCCAAAGTACGTCCAAACCGCTCGACTGTTAGAACTGAAGTGATCTTGAGACGAAAAGGAAAAATCATCATCATCATGCACATTGAGCGGTAAACGCTACAACAACAACGATGAAAGCCAGACGAAACGAAAGCGAAAGTATGCGTGAGAAATGTTACGAACAAGAGAGAGAGAGGAAGCATTTTCGAGAGAGAGAAAGAGAGAATTTGGTTTCTCTTCCTTGCACGCTCAACAAATGTTTACAGTATTTCCACAGAACATGAAAATGAAAAACTTGTGTTTACATAAAAATGAAAATTCACTCTTAGCTTTTCACTTTAAATTTTTCGAATGTCATCCTTTTACAAATGATTCATTAGATGATCGAAGTTTCATGATCATTCATGATGTTAAAATTTTTTTGTTTGTGTCAATTGTTAATCCAAGGTCAAATTTTTTTATGTGTTTGAATTATTCGCTAATTAGTGAGTATGTAGAATCTTGATGACGGTCATTAATCTTGTTATTACCAATTAAAGAATTATTAGCACTTGGGCCAATTTAATCTTATTGTTCTCTCTTTGACTTCTTCAATAAACTATTTTTAGTCAACTTGCTAGAAAAAACAACTCCAACAATGTATCTCTTTTTTTTTTGTTTTTCAATCAATGCTTTTGTTTTAAATTTCTTCTTGTTTCTTTTAATCAACGCTAGGTACCGTTTTCGAGTAAATATTTTCACATAAATAAGGATAAATATTTTTCATTTCACGTATTTTTAAACAAGTCTAATTTTTTTAATTAAATTAACGGGAATTTTACAAAGTCCAATCTTTATTTTAAATCAATAAATAAAAGTATTGGCACCAGTTTACTTCTTTTTAATACTTTTGAGCGTGAAGCTCATTAATGGAAGAAGAATTCAAAAAATTTCACTCCATCAGTTAATCAAAATATTTACAAAAGTAGAATAAACTTGCAAAAGAAAAACTTTAATTTTAGTAACTAACACACAATTTTCACTCCATAGCTGTTATCAAATTCTAATATTACAATAATATTTAATTTGTAATTCAATACACACGCGTTTAACACTTCAAACTTTCATTTTCTTTTCGTTTATCTCATAACAATAATAAAGTTCGATTTCATGACATCATTGATGCCAGAACAGATGAGTTAAGCTCATATGTATCCATGCTTGACAAAACATTAAATCTTGATGAGTAAAGAAAATAATCCTTGACACTTTTTTTTATGCTTTCTCAATGAAACAAAATCTTTCTTCTTCAAATTCAATATCCTGACCTTTTTTATTTAGTAAATATTATAAAAATATATTTGCTTGAATCTAACTTATTGTTTTTTTGATCAACCATGTGATGCATAAGAGGAAAAATATGAAAAAGCTTCAAGGCCTTGAAGATTTTATTTACAAAAAAGATTTACTACTTTAAATGCAATACTTAGAACAAGAAAAATTCAATAAAAAAATCCCATACAATATTGCTTTGGATGAGCATCTGTGTATTTTTCTACAGCAGTTGGAAACAGAAAAAAATTAATTTTGTAGAATATAAAATGAAAACCACAGTAGAAAATGTCAAAAAACAAATTACGAATTCATTTTCTCTTATTGATATTGAAAAATAATTTCTTTTGTACATTCAATGAAGATGTTAAAGATTAAACATGAGTGAAAGACAGTAACGTATGTAGTGAATAAAATAAACAAGAGAAAAACAACATCTGCAAAGAAGACAACAAAAAGTAAGTGAGGGAAGAACTTTCAACACATTTTATGTATACAGAATATTTTGTCCTTCAAAAATATCATTGATCCGTGTAATTTAATCCATACAATAAAGAGAGTGATTTTTTGGCATGTGACAAAAGAAGAAGCGCAAAAAGATATGGTAAATATTTTTTTTTTTTTGGTATTCAAATGAGAGAAGACTTGAAAATTGTAAGAAATGTTGAGTAATAAAGAAAAATTCTGCATGATTTTACAATTCTTGCGCTCAATTGAATTTCATATGAGTTCACATTTTGATATTCGATCAAAGAGAGCCATTGTCCGTAGAGATCGAAAAATAAACAACGCAGAAAAGCCGCAAGTAAATTTCCATAGATTTATTCGACACATCATGCATAATGGATTTGAGTAAGACACTCACTATCAATCTCAAGAGATTAGGAATGAAAATTTGATTCAGAACGGTGATTATTGTTGTTTGAATGAATACATTAAGGAATTCTTGAATTTTATTTATTCTTAGGTCATGGGAGTGCAAGACTGAAAAAGAAGGTGTGAAAATTGTTTGGAAAACGGAAATTCAATATCAAGGTCACAATTTTGAAAGGTGTTAACATTAATTGCTAAAATTTGAATTTTTCATAGAAATTCTTCGTCCTACAGCTTTAATAAAAGTTTCTTCAAATATGTACATATTTTTCACCATAATTTTACGCAGAAATTTCTTTTTCCCTTGACTGTTTATCAATATAGGATTACTGTTCTCATTTTATTCACTCACGCTTTCCGCCTGCATAAACAATCAACATACGCAGGCATATAAACATAAATTTTACTTTTTCTTTAGAAAAATAAACAGAATATTATCTTCTATGATTAATTGACATGCTGAAAATGATGTATTAATATCTGAAAAATAAATTTTTCTTCTTTTATAAATTTCGATTAATGACAAAAGTTTAAATGAGGGTAAAAGTAGTCTAATTTTGAAGCTCCTACTGTTAGGTAGTGTTTACTGAAAAGAAAAACGTTTCCATGGATTATTTATAGCTCTTTAAAAAAAAGTAAGTCAGTGAAGGAATTTTCTTCTTTTCTTCTTCTTTCGCGGTTGTGAACTTATCCATTAAGCGAAAAATTTACTGAAATTAAGCTTAATTGTTTAACGACCTTTTCTTTTCCACTTATAATATTTGATACTCTCAAAGTAAGATTAAAATACACCTTTGCTACCTTTCTCATTTTCTATTCCGCCAATTAAATCGTTCTTTTTAGAGTGGCAGAATGTTAAAAGTAAATTAAGAAAATTCTTTCTTAATTATATCATGTGAAATCGACTGTTGACAAAAAAAGACTAAAACAACCTTGATCTTGTGGATTTTTCAATTAAATATGACCATGATGGGAAAAAATATGTTAATTTTCTCTTCCTATGTTATTTGAAACAATTGTTGTTCACCGCACGAGCAAAATGAAGCGTGCAAATTTATTTAACATAATTCACTTTAATCCTTTGCGTAAATTTTAAAATATGATGTTTGCGGTGAATAACTTAATTCAGATTTCAATGTATACACTCTTTTTTCCTCTACTCTCTTTTTTCACAGTGAATGAAGAATGAAATGAAGTGCTAGAAACAAATTACTACTGGCCCGCACGCGAAGTACTAAAAATGGCGAGAGAATAGAATACAAGTTTTTAAATGCAAAAAAGATTTTAAAAATTGACCATTAAATTACTCAACTGACGTCAGATTTGTAAAATAGAATGAGACATAAGAAAAAAATGTGTAGGACTAATTTTTATTTTGATTCATTGTGATATGAAATACAAATAGACACTTAAATACGATGAGATTTTTTTGCATCCTTCACAATTCATTAAATTCGAATTTCACTTTTTCCATTTTATTCACAATTGCTATTTTTATTCAAATTGATTTAAATGCAGACACGTGGTAGATTCTACACTCTCACAGACAATTCATTCATGTTTAAAATTCTTATTCGGAATATGATTGTGCTCAAATGGTCCTCTTTTTGTCATTGTTGTCGTTGTGGTTCTGATTGTCAACATTTATATGACCCAAATTTTCTTTCCCAAAGTGCTCTTTAGACTTTTCATCCATTTCGTGTTTCCGCTTATCTCTTGCATTTTGTGTACTTCTGACATTGAATTTTCCTTTAACTGCGGGGCGAGAATTGTGAGAATTTGTTGCTAGATGAGTAAGCGATTGCTTTTGATTTCTGCCGAATTGTGGTTTGCGTAACTCGTAACTCGTAACTTTTAGAGCAGCTGATAAAGATTTTGATGTGATTGTTGAAGAGGATTTAGGTTTATATGTTGAACTTGTTGTTGTTGATTTTGTGGTTGTTTTCACAGATGTCGAAATGGAAAAGGAAGTTGTTTTCTTTATTGAAGTAGACTGTAATGATGTAGTAGTAGTGGAAGAGGAAGAAATGTTAGATATTTGTAATGTAAGTGTAGAAAATTGTTTTCTTGATAGTTGTAATCATATTCATATGAATTGTCTGTATAGTTGTAATCTATAGTAGATGTTTTGTAAAAATTCAAAAAAATATTTAGATCTAAAAATTTGTCTGTTTACCTTGAGGTAATGAAAACTTTTTTAATGAAAATTCAATGAAAATTTCTAAAGAATCAATTTTTTTGACTTTAAATATCTATCTCACCAAAATCAAAACATTTTAAAAAGTTAGGAAATAAATTTGAAAGCTTTTCATCATCTAAGTTTTTGCATACAATAAGCCCTCATAAAAACTGATTTATTGTTGAAAATTATCATTAACTTTTTATAGCAAAACAAGATCATTATTATCGCATTAATTTTATTTCAACTAAATTAAGAGAACATTTAAAACTCGATTAAATTTAATTAGACGTAATTGAATTAACTAGGTAAATACCTAATTCATGATATTTATCAGTAGCAAATAACACCTTCAATTGAAAACATGGAAGAAAAAGAAGATTTTATTTATTGACTGACTGAGCGAAAATGTTGAATTTTTACGATTCAGAAAATAATTTTCCCTAAATTAATTTAGGTTCAACACTCGTGATTCAACTCATCTGGAAAGTTAAGTCAATGAAGAAGGAGAAATCAATTTTCAATGATTAATATGCGACAAAAATAACTTGTGACACAACTCGAGCGAGAAAAGGCATTTAGTAAAGAAGGAAGAAGCGACAGTGGCTGTGACTCAATAAAACATTTATTTATGTATGCAAAATCAACCTCGTCCTTCTTAATGCTTGAACAAATTTAAACATTGTTTGATTCATTTTAAATAAGGAGTTTCTTCAAGTTGATTTCTCAATGCGCAAAACATATAAGTAAACAATCTAGTTCTTGAGAAAATAGGACCTTTACAGAAAATTGATACATTTCCAATAAATGTTGGTGGAGTTTGATTAAAAACTCTTTAAAGATTTCTTGTTTCAATAGAAAAATTTATTTGTTTAAAATTTTAATCCATGCTCGCCAGGTGCAATAAGTTTGACATTATGATCACCAATATGATATAATAGCGTTCTTTCACTTTCCGTCGAATAAAATCCATTGTCACATTTTATTTTTTTAATAATGAGTTTTCCATCAACATCCCAAAAATCGCCAGACTTCATTCTCTCGACAGTGATTGAACAATCACTAAGATCTTGTATATTATTCGCGAGATGTTGATGTAGGTCAGTAAGACCAATTTTAAGAATGACAGATAGACCATCGTATTGTCGCGTGAGATCATTCAGTTTGATGCTAATTTTAATGAGCTGCGCCTCTGAACAACCGAACGTTCTAAAGAACGATACATCATCAATAATCACACTAATGTGCCTCACTCCATTGTTTTGAAAGTCCTTAATTTTCTCGTGTACATCATCAAACCATTTATCACTCTGAATTGATTTCAAGGTCGTCGCTTCGATTATGTCACGTAGCGGCTCAATTGCGATAAAGGACTTTTTACTGATACTCATCGATAAATTATAGCCCAATTTTCTACCACATGTTTCATAATACTTTAGAGACTGATGACAGCATACTAATATAATTGCACTACTTTGTTGTCTTAAGCGTTGACCAATTAATGAACTAATTAAGAATGAACCATCCGTATCGCATGATTCGTTGATTGTTATAAATTTTCGAGGCTCCGTGAAACCACAAGCCGAAACGAGAAGCGCCATATCACTGTTATTATTGTTTGATTAACTCGTTATCTAAAAATAAATTAGAAAAGATGAGTGAGATAGATAGAGCATAAAGAATCTGTCTCTATTTGCGTTCACAATTATCGGTCGTGAAATATATTTTATTATGACGTAAATAAGATTCTTCATTTAAATTCACGTGAAAGATGAAAGACATACAACAAAGTGAACGTCCTCACATATGTAAGAGAGAACGCGAGAAAAAATTATGTTAATGAAAAGTTGCGACTATAAATAGAGGACAGTTGTCTATACTAACATATTGCCTCTCACAAATTAATGGATTTGTTGTATGTATGTGGAGAGATTTCACTGTGCTCCATTATATGAAACGATGATGCTGTTTGAAAATTTGTTCTTTTCATTTTCTACATCAGAAGAGAAGTGTGTTGCTGTGTGCGATATTCAGACCTTTTTTCATATTTTCAGTCGAAACCAACTGTTGCACACGATAAGTTGAAATTAAGTGAAGGATACAATAAGGTAATTATTAAATATAAGCTTCTGGGTATAAATTAACATATGTGAATATACATTAGCCATTATTAAATGATTTTAAGCAGCACAAGGTTAAAGTTATTAAAAATCAAGAATATTAATATGGTTTTAAAAATAGATCAATAAAATTTTTTTTGTGAAACAATCTTGATTTTTATGAAATCAGGTCTGGTTTAACAGCATCAACGTGATAACAATTAAGTGTCTTCTTCTGATTCTTCTTTCTTTTCTAATTTTATCCCAAATTTGTAAACCAACGCGCACGTTTTTGGGAAATTGCATAATTTAGACCGATAAATGCTTTATCTTTGAAGTATAGTACTTATAAATCAAACTGTCAATGCCTATTCACTCTTATTACCTTAATTATTTGTAAAATACACTTGAAATTTTGTGATAAATTTAAACACGATAGAAAAGTTAAATGTTTACAGAAATAATCAGCTGATTTGCGAGTTTCTAAGAAGAATGAGTATATGAGTTCAGTTTGTCCTTTTGCTTTCTATTTGAGAAAGCATTTAGTTTAAATTTTTAACACTTAATTAGCAAATTAAAGAACTTTTGATGTTCTTACTATTTTAAAATTAATTTTTGTCTAAATTATTTGTAAACAAACAAAAGTATTTTTATGAAATTCAAAAAAAACCGTTTTTAGTTCGTTATTAAAGAAAGATTTTTTTGTAATCTTAAAAAATGCGTCTCATTACTCTTTTCTACTTTTCAATAATTTTATGTCATATTGTGAATGCGTCTGTATGTTGAATTCGCCACACATTCAATTCGCTTTTAAAAATGTTTTCGTGTTTCTGTTAGTTTTTATTCTTAAATTAATTTAGTTCTTCTGTCTCGGTAAAATTGATTAGCAATTTTACCATTTTGTCCATACTTTGTGAAATTCCTATAATTTAAATCAAAAACCTCGGTGCTACAATCAATTAAAATATAAAATCGAAAAAACATAATCAAGGTCGGTAAAGTTTTTTCTCTAATCATCCAATCTATTTTTAATTACCATTTGACCATTGGCTCGAAACATAATAAAATAAAGCATGACAACTGATTTTCTTTTATAATTAATTTGGCAAATGTCCTTTTATGATTTTATTGATTATGATATGTTATGTCAATATTTTTTAGATGGCAGATAAACATAAGAAAATCTCAAGATGGTATTTTGGTGGTTTAGGTAAATTTGTTATTTATTTGAATAATGATTAACTCAGTTTGATAATAAAAAAATAATTTTATAGCTAGTGCTGGTGCCGCTTGTGTAACACATCCGCTCGACTTAATCAAAGTGCAACTTCAAACGTCACAAGAAAAAAAAGTTTCGATATTGAGACTGACGGGTCATATTGTGAAAAATCAAGGAGTAACAGCACTCTACAATGGCATATCAGCATCTCTTCTTCGTCAAATGACTTATTCAACAACGAGATTTGGAATTTATGAAGTTGGAAAGCAGACTTTTGGCAATGATTTAGGTTTTTTGGGTAAAATTGTTCTTGCGGGTGCAGCAGGAGCTGCTGGAGGCTTCGTGGGCACACCCGCTGATATGGTTAATGTTAGAATGCAAAATGATGTAAAACTTCCACTCGATCAACGACGAAAGTAAGTCAAATCAATTACATGCTGAGTTGATAAATAATTTACTTCTTTTTAGTTACAAACACGCAATTGATGGCCTGTATAGAGTTTATGCTGAAGAAGGTTTTACTCGACTTTTCTCTGGTGCTTCAACTGCAACAAGTAGGGCAATTTTCATGACTATTGGACAACTATCATTCTATGACCAAGTGAAAAAAATGTTGCTTGAAACTGGTTACTTCCAAGACAATTTATTCTTACATTTTACGGCATCAAGTATTGCAGGTGTATTGACAAAACTTATCAATCAGACACATGTTATAAATTATTATTTTATAGGTGGTATTGCAACATGTATGACTCAACCACTGGATGTGCTTAAAACAAGAGCAATGAATGCCAAACCTGGTGAATTTAATGGAATTTTCGATATTGTTCGAAGTGTTGCCAAACTTGGTCCTTTAGGTACGTTAAAAATTAATTTCTCAACTTGACATAATTTTAAAATTTTATTGAATTGCAGGATTCTTTAAAGGATACGTTCCAGCATTTGTGCGATTAGGTCCACACACTGTTCTCACTTTCATATTCCTTGAACAGTTAAGAATGAACTTTGGATTTCTACCCGAGGAAAATAAGAAGTAGACTGACTAATCAATCGTTATCAGTATACTAAATTTCGTTTGCTGCCTCTTGTGTCCTAACTTTAAAAATATAATGCTCGTTGACTTCACTTTAGAAAAAAAAAGTTGAGAAAAATTTAAAAATTGATTGTGAAAATTGTGACAATAATTCTCAAGTCGATTGGCCATTACATAAGTGTCTAAATGTTATCAACCTAAACGTTGTAATTGTAAATGTAGTTTTAAAATTATGCAAGTATCAAATTGCATTTAATCGCTTTGTTCAATCAATGAAAAAGTAATTGCAATATTTTTACATTCCTTTCACAAAAAGAAAGCTTATTAAATATTTATATATTTATAATCTGACATACTAACTTTGTTGATAATCTTAAAATTCTACTCTATTTCTTTTTCGTTTAAAATAAGGAATTGTTAAATAATTTTTATCACTCTATGTTTCTTATTAAATCTCGTTTTAAAAATATTAAAATAGCTATTGCATAATAGAGAAAAATGATATATTTACCAGAGGTACATTTTATTTTGCTATTACGATAAAAAAAATATACACATACAAGATGTTGTTTAGTGCTTTTAAAAATAATGAATGAGATAGAAAATGTTAAATATTTATGGCCCTAAGCATGAAATTATTTATCAAAATATTTTAAACATTTTCTTTCTCTTTCATCGTTTATCATATCTGTAAAAGGTTGATTAAGAATAAAAGATTGATGGTTAATCAAGTTAAAATTAAATTCAATTTCGTTGTTCAATCATTACTAAATGTTCACCTGTAAGCTTTAAAGCAATTTGTCGATTAAATTTGATTTCATTTAATTTTAAATTTGTTGTAAATTTAAAATTACGCAGTAATTTTATCATCATAATTTTGAAAGATGTGTAAGCATAACGATACCCTATGCAATTTCTAAAAATAATTCAATTTGTTTAAAAAATTCCATAGAAAATAAACAAATCTTGTTTTACCTTCTTCCGACGCTAAAAGGTAGGAAATACTTTTGTTTATCCTCAAAATTCTCTGGTAGAAATCGATCTGGGTTAAACAACTCAGCATCATCACCCCACAAATCTTTTCGTCTATGCAAGCCGTAAATATTTATGCAGAAAATCGATCCTTTTTTCGCAATTTTATTTGGAATTAGTTCAAAATCTCTCATCGCTTCACGTGCGATTGAATGCACTGTTGGACCTAATCGTAGACTTTCTTTCATTACGCGCTCAATATATTCAAGTTTTGTGAGAGATTCTAGTGTAATTTCATCATCATTTGAAGGATAAATACTTAGAATTTCTTGATAAGCTTTTTCTTGAATTTCTGGATGCATTGCAAGAAATAGAATGCAATGTGCAGATGCAGTTCCAGTAGTTTCAAAACCTAATGCATAAATCAGAAAATTATAAATTTAAAATTAAAAAGTGTACCATAAAAATTACCAGCGCCAATAACTGTTGTAATTGAATCTTTAAATTGATTTAATGTCATTTCATTTTTATGAAAGAGCAATTTGTTGAAGAAAATGTTTCCAACAAAATTTGGAACCTTCTCATTATTTGCTTCAATTCTTCTATTTTTTCTGTCGACTTCTTTAAAAAGAATTTCAAGTAGATAATTTTTTAGATTTGTAATTTTTCGATAATGATTTGTGTGACGAAAAAGTGCATCAAAAAAGAGATGAAATTTTCTGAATCTTTCACAAAGTAAAGTCGATTGAATTTTTACAGCTGTTGCAACTTCATTAATTCTCTCTTCATTATTCTCAACATCATTGGGAAAAATATTAAATGATGAAGCCAAAATCATTGAAATTGTGCAACGTTCAGTGAAGTAAATTATGTCTTTTTGACCACAGCCAACTTCTTTAATTTTTTCAACCATTCGATCAGCAATTTCACAAAATATCGATGTAAAAGCGTTTACCATAACATTATTGAAAGAACAGCTAAAATTTTTGCGATCTCTTTTCCATTGATTGACTTCAAATAGGATTTTAAAAATGCAAGTCATTCATTAATTATTATTTTATGAAAAGGCATTTCTCTGCAGAGTACTCACATTTACAGCAGAGAAAACCATCACTTAAACCGAAAAATTTATAAATCATTTGTGGCTTTTCTAAGCACTCATCAGATGTTAGGACTTTATGAATAAGATTTGGATCATTTACAAAATACATGTCCTTGTACAAAAATTTCACTTTAAATAACTTTTTTGATGACAGGCGATCAACCGATTGAAAAAATTTATCCAAATCTTGTGGAATCCAATTTTTGATTTTCCTCATTAAAATTGCAACAAGTACTGAACAAATTGCAACAAGCACACTTGACACTACTATAAAATTCATTTTGATCTTATTTCATTGAATAGACAATTTCAAATGACAATGAATGATGACCAAAAATGATTTTTGTGTACATATCGGGCAATGGCAACTCATACATGATAATTTTATGCATCAATAAATCTATTGAAGACATTCATTTTAAGTTTTTCAATCGATTGAGACATATTTGAAAAAGTAAACAATATTGTAACTTAAGTTTAAACTATTTTTATATTGTTAGGATTTAAATTTTAGATTAAGATGGATAAAAATTAGCTTATTCTTTCTAAGAATTATTTATTTTTATAAGATAAAAAACAGAAATTAAAAGAGCTCTTAAATTTAATTGTTTTCGTTTTATTTTGAAGATTTACATAGTAATCGAATTAAATATTTATTTATGGCTTGTGGCTGTTGTTTTTCATTGCTATATTTATTTCTTTTCAGCAAAATTAGCTTATTACAATGCTCAAGAGCAGAATTTCGTAGGTATTTTGTTTGGGTAACGGTTTGTAATTGATTTTACTAAAGGAGATGATGACTCAAGGTTGATAGATAGAGGGTAAATAAATCGGTATATTTTAGCAACATTGTAACTCTACTATCGTCAGTTATTGACTTTATCTAATTAGCTCTTTAGGCTCATTTAATGTTGATATTTTTCTACAGAAAAAGACTTGTAACTTCCTAGAAATTTTATCTCGATACGCAATAACTTTAATATTTTTCTTTAATGCAAACATTGAAACTTCAATATGTAGAACAAACATTTTTTTCAGAATTTTCAATCTAAAAAAAATATTAAAATTTATTTTCTTTTTACTCTTTAAATATTTATTTTTTATTCCATAGCTGTCACATATATTTCATTGTTTCCTTTTTTCACAAAAAAATTTATGCAATAGAAAATTTTTCCTCTTCAAATATACAGAAAAATTCTGAAAATATAAATGTGAGTGGAATGAAAAAACTACAATGCTTGAAAAAAAAGGGTAGGAGGGTGACATTCGCAAACATTCACAATTTTCCATTAAATTTACTTATACACAGAAAACACAATAAGTGTAGTACATATGAACTCTTGAAAAATATTCAAAATTTTGATTTTTTTTTTGATAAAATAAGAATTGTTGTTTAAATTTTACAAGTTTAAAAAGTATACAATTTTTTGTCTGCAATAGAGAGAGTAAAAGTTTCTTAGTCAGACAAAATAATTTGATTTACTACACTCTAAAGAGGATGATGCAGAAGCTTGAGTAGGAAAAAATTACTAAAATTATGTAGATATGTAATGGTTAGTAGCATATGCAGACTCAGTAAATTCATTCTATTTAAATATAATAAATGCTGCATTAGGAAAAGCCTGACGATGATATAGAGATAGTACAAGGTAGTAGGATCTTATTATGTGCTTTAAAAAAATAATGAAATTAAGCGAGGCAAAAACACACTCATTGCTTGAAGTCATGAATAAAATTTGCCATGTATGTACAAATTATGGCTTGTTGCATTTAAAATGTCAGGTGGAAAAGTCCATTAATTTTACATAAAACATGAAATGTACAAAATTTTTGGCCAGGAACTGCTTTTCCCCACTTACTCTTTGGTTATGTCCATTAAAACATGAAATTGCAGCCAAGTGAGGGTGAGAGAGGTTGGAAAGTACACACATTTCGACAAACAATTGATTAATGGAACAATAATTTACCATTTTTTAGTGTAATAGGTCTCGTTTTAGTGTTTGGTTGGTCTCGTGTGTAAATGATGTCGTCAAGACATATTACCAGTAATTTATGAAATTTTAAAGTGTGCTTTAAAGTGACAATTTTATTCTGATCCTAATGACCTGAATTTGCTTGTGATGGTAATTTCCCGTTAAGTGTATGCATGTGCTGTATAATGTAATAATTTCCCGTTCCTTTTATGGCTGACCATTAACGAGGCAGATGTGTTATAGGACAATTTGATTGGAATAATGAAATAAATCGTAATTGTGATTTAATATTAATTATAAATTCATGAATTCAATTAAATTTATTTTAATGAAAATTATGTTTTAATTATTTACTTAATTTTGATTTTGTTAGTTTTAAACATGTGATGACTTATAATGAAAACTTTGCTTTCTTGTTTTATTGAGTTTTTGCTCTATTATAAAGCTTGAATTGATTACCAAACTTAAAAATCTAAAAAATTTCCTTTCAAAACAAAAATAAACAAAACGTGAACTTGTTTATATTTTAAAATTTAAAATGTATTAAACAGTTAAATTTAAATATTACTGAATTGCTCTAAAGTTTCTAAAAATTCTAATAAAATTTTAAATGATTGGTAATTCACTTATAATAATTCAATATTAAAATGATTTAAATAAAATCAATTTTAGTAATAAAATAAATTTATCTTTTTTCCATTAACATAAACCTAAATCGATAATAAATTTTCTGCACCATTAAATCTTGTCGAATAATGTCACTGATTCTATTGAGCACTGCATATTTGATGCATTGCATCCTGCAGAAATTTTCATTACATCATTCGACAGTTTTTGACCAAAACCACATTTTTCATTATATTTATTGGTATGTGAATGTGTGTCAATTTCAAGTGTTTTTGAATAATGCAGCAGTTAGTTACTGAAAGAATAGTAAATTTTCAAATTCATGATATGGCATTCATTATCTAGATTTGTAAAATTTCGTGAATTATGAATTCATTTATAGAGTTTGTTTGTATCATTAACATGCATTTTTAGAGCATCAAATAAATTTTTCGATTGATGATAAAAATTTAGAAAATTACATTCATAATACATGCTCTAGTCTGCTTTAATTTTCAACAATGATTTATTTATATATTTATAGTCTACTGCGTTATTTGCACTTGTTGGTTAATAACAATTTTTTTGTCATTTATTTGATGATGAAAACTGCACCTGAAATGAAAACATTCTATATGAAAATGGAAAGAAAAGTTCAATGACATGTTTGGTTAAAATCATATGCAAATTTTATAGGTTTCATATTTTTGTTTTCATTTTTTTCTTCGACGAGACAGATATCAATGAAAGAATAAAATTGTTGATTTAAAAGTAAAATTTAAACTTGGATTTTTACCATTTCTAAAGAATTTTTTATTATTCAAATAAAAATGCGTTTTCTTTGCTAAACAAATTTTCAAAGAAATTCTTTCACATTTTATGTGTGAATTTGAATGTAAAACACCAAACTTATTAAAAATTCTTTTCCTGCTTTTCATTTTCATTTTATAAATTTTCATTTGTGCAACTTTATGCACAAAAGAATAAATACATATAAAATTTCACGCTAAGGAACAAAAAGAAAAATTCATTTTATTTCATATTTCATTTTTAAAATGTGAATTGATTATAGTACAACAGTTAAAGGATAAATAAGTCTTGATTTATACAAAAATGTCTTTTCATATGTGATGGCATGATAAATGTAAGAAAATATTTTAAATAACATCTTTTTGGACCAAATATTTAAGTATCGAAAATTAAAAATTGTGAATGAGCTCATTTTTTACTATAAAAATTCACAAAATATACGTCTTGTCTTTTATATTTTTAAAATCACACAGTTTCGATTTTTTCTTCCTCTATCATAGAAATTTACATGACACTTGGACTGTGTGGCAAATAAGTATTTGTATTTGCATTATTATCACTTTTTTCCATCTGTGTGTATTCAGGCTCGGGATCATATTGTCGTGAGTTGACGCTATTGGCTTCCATTTGTTTATCGAAAGAAAATGGATTTGTCATAACACCCAGAGCTTGCTGTAATTGCCAACGACGAGCAGCGCGTATTGATTTTGTGCGGCGAATAGTCTTTGCCAGCATAAATGCACAAATCACTCCCAAAAATTGAACAAATGCAACCGTCAAAGCTCCTAAAAGATAAAAATAAAAATGAATGAAAGAAAAATAATTTTTTTAGAATTTTACCTGATGCAATCAACATAGCACTTTTTTCAATGATGAAGTTGAGTCGTGGCAAACATCCATATTGGAAGAATTGCATGCATTCTGATTCACCTGGAGCTAAAATTTCACAGCAACTGTCAGGTACAACTGTTTTATTATCCTTTGGTTCATAAATTCTTGACCAATCGTCAGGTGAGTCAATACCACAGCATTCCAACTAATTAAATAAAAAATTCTGATTAAAATATATTTATGCACAAGAAATGTGTATTAAGAAAAATATTCTAAGAAGATGAGATAGAAGGAAAAATGTTAATGAAAAAGGTTTGAAGGTCGCTGAAAGTGATTTTTGTAAAAGAAAATCTTGTCTTTTAATATCAATTTTCTTCTTTTTTAAAAAGAATGTAGAAACCAATCAATTCTTTCTTCTATTACTTTCTGCTTCTTTCGTTTTTTGGGTATCAAAAATTATCTACTGCTTCTTTTTTTTGTCTTTCAACTTTTCTTTTTCATCAAAAATCAATAATTTCAAGCTTGTCAATTGACTTTTTACTGTAATGCAGGTTTGTTATAAAATATTTAAGAATGAAAGAAGCTTATCTGAATCCTATTAATGGACAAGTACTTAAAGTTACATAAATCTTGGCAAAAAAATCATTCATTTTTCTTACATCAAATTCAACCTTCAAAAGTTTCTTGTTATGCCATAGATAATTTACAATTCAAGCCACATATCAAATAATAATATAAGCCATAAAAAAATTTCCATAAAACATCGACAAACAAAGTTTTTCTCTTTTTCCCTTGATCGGAAATTGACAAGCTTGACGTGAATGTAAACAAAGATGCAGAGCGAGCGAAGAATAATGGCTTTCGAGTATGAAAATGCCAATGAATTTGTATTGCATGACGAGCATTTTCGATCAGCCATGACTATTTCTTCTCTTTCTCTGCCTCTATCTGTTTTCTATTAAAAGCCACTTCTTCTATTCATCATTCATAAACCACCTATGTTTTCCCATTTATATATATAGAGATATATGTATGTATACGCAAGGATTTCATTAGTCAATCAACTCACGTTTGTTTGTAGAAAATCAATACCGCTCGCAACGTAGGTATTTTCTTTATAGTTCATGAAGGCATCATTCATCGTTCTTGTTAACATATATGTGACTTGACCGTGCATCATATAAGCAAGAACGGCTGCTGTAAGTTCCATTGCGAATACAAGGAATAATAATGCGCCAAACTATCGAAAAATAGATAAGAAATAATAGAATATTTTAGTAAATTGATGAAATTTTCATTCTTATTGATAAACTAACTACTAAAGCTTTTGGTCATTTTATGAAATATGAACATTTTACAAAAGCAATAAAGTTTCAAATTGCAAAAATGAAAATTTCAAGAAAACTTTTTTGTCTACAAATTCAATTTTCTCAAATGTTCCTCATATTTCATCAATTGACTTAAGTAGTTTGTCATGAAATGATTACTTACAATATTTACGAGCATTGTGCTTTCCTTGATAGCTCCGATACATCCGACAATAGCGATAATCATTAGACAGATTGAAATGAAAATCATAAGATTAGCTGGTGTGAAGAAATGATCATCCATAAAGATATCAAAGTCATCAAAAATCGTGGAAATTGTTGAACCAACTGCCAATAGTAAAAGTGCTGTAAGCTGCATGATAAAGATAACAGACACGTAAAATAAATAAACAAATATGTCATTTATATGTATGAAATTATTCGTGAATGTATGTGGGAAGTGCAAATAGCTTCATGATTCAGCCAGTGTGCATGTTACGTCAAAAAATAAGCAATTAACAATGCACGGCTAATTGCCATATGAGAGAGAGAGTGCTATAAATTTGAAGGTTTGTTGACATTCTATATTAGCGTTTCAGAAAAAAAATTAATTTGTTTCTGTTGCAGAACGTGCTATATTTTTGCTACAGATTGATTTTTTACAGTCGCATGCCGAGAGAATTTGACATTGAAAATTTATACAAGTTCAAAAATCAATATTTGATGAATTATTTAAGAATTTTTTCTTTCACAAAAAACTTTGCTTCAACTTGTGAGTAAAATTTAATTGTTTTAACCTCAATTAAAGATGTTTTTGATCAATTATTCATATTGTGTAAAAAGAAGAAATTTTGAACTGAATTTTTAAATTATTTGAAAAGATTTTCTGTTAGTAAAATTATTCATTTAACTGACAGTTAAAACAGTCAGTTCTTTGATTTTAACTCTATTCAGACAGCAAAAGTAACATTAAATCTTAATCAAAATGAAGGGAGAAAAAACTTTAAAGAGAATCTAAACTGATGGTTAAAGAGGAAAAAGTAATTTTCACACTTATTGAAGCTATAGAGCAACTACAAAGTGGATAGGAGAAGAAAATCCACTCAACCTACATCAAAGAAAAATTCTTTTCCATAAAAAGAGCGAAGCGAGAAATAGAGAAAATTACAAAAAGCACAACAGCAAAAGAAATCTCATTCGATTTATACAATTTTTTCTCATTCTCGCTTGTGTTCTCGCACTTGTACAGTTAGAGCGTTATCAATTTTAATTTATCAGAAAGGCAGGTTCACGCTTGACCTTTTATCGATTTTTTATGTACAGTATACAAAAAGAAAACTTTCTTTCTTTTGTTCCTTTTTGCTTTGTGTCATACTTTTTTATTAATAATGATTCATTCTCAATAAAATTCATGATGTACTTTTTTAATTAGAATTGATTAGCTAGGTCAATTGATAAGATATCAGACTGTGTTTCTTTGACAATTTCGCAACAAATATGTGTTGGCGTAGAAATTTCTTTAATTAAAATTTTCTTCGGAAAATTATATAAATTCCAATCGAGATTTATTTATAGCTGTTTATTTGAAGAAAATTTTTTTTCAGATATTCAGAAAAGTTATCAAGTTATATAGAAAATTTCATTAAAATAAGCCCTAAAGTGTTTTTCTCGACTTTTCTTCATAATAACAACTGTGCGAGGCATGAATCAAGAAGATTAATTCTTTATGACACACTCGCTCTTGAATATGATCTGAAAATAACTATTTTGTGCTTTCACACGAAACAATGATAATTAATGTGTCATGCGACCTTTGTTTTCGAGAATAATCACAATTGATTGAACGTTCAATCGCATACTTTTCTTATAAGAAAAAATGAAAGCTTAAAAATGAATTTCTGTTTACTTTATGACTCAAAGTTAATTATGAAAAATATTAAAGTAATGTCTAAAGCTATGAAGTGTGAATATTTTTGTGAGTCAAATTTGATTCATTTTAGTTTATTTTTGTAGCAATCTTCAGACTTAGTTTATATTTCAAGAATTTGAGATAATTTTAAACTTCTACATTTCTTTTTTTCATAAGAATTCATTGAATTGTCTTTGTGAGAATAAAAAGTATTATTTTAAATTTGTTCTAACGAAACAACAATAGAATTATACACAAATGAATGTCATTATTTTAAATTTACAATAACAAATTTTCTCTCTTTTTTAACTTCAATATTTTTGAAGCTTCTCACGTTATCTCTATAAAAAATTGAAAAGCTTTCATCGTTGACAAAAGAAAAAAAAAGATAATTTGAAGCTTTTTAATCAAGTTGTTTATGTCATTTTGACATTTCATAAATGTCTGAAATTCATTACTCACCCCAAACATGAAAGAAATGATGAATATGATGAATTTAATGAGCCGCATGCCCGCATTTAAATTATTAGAATTCGGATTCATGTTGAATGTCTTCTGTATTGTTTGTTGTTGCTTTAACGCTTTGATTCACGTGATGTATAAAAAAAGATGTTTTTATCTTTCACGCTTGATGAATTTTTCTTAATTCGAGAGTCAGCACAAAAAAATATTTACTGTTTCCTTTCTCTTATATTTTATGTCTATCACAAAAGTTGAATTGAAATAGCGAAAAGTTTCACAGTTGAAATGATTTTTTTATCGTTATCTTATCAAGTTGGTGTATGCTATTCTTATATTTCTTCACTATTGTATGATAACAACTCGAATGTGATTTTCATTTATCACCTCATATGATATCAACCTCTCTCTACACGTAAAAAAGGCACTATCGAGCGGAAAAAAAATAAATAACAAACTGCTGTCGAGAGCGCAACAAAATGGACTAAAATTGTGTGTGCTATAATAATAAAAAAAGTTCTTTTTCTCACATCGCATATTATTTGAAAAAAAAAAATACATTCGAAGCGATAATATTTGTTGATATCATACAATGACAGACATTTTACGGACAGCTCAAGAGCAGTAGTGTATGAGTAGAATACAGTGTATAGTATAGGAAAACTAATGACTTGCACATGAATTATTTAATGGCATTTAATTGATTTTTTCCCTTCGATTGAGGTTTACTACTACTACACATTAATGTGTATGTCGCAACTTTTTCATATTCATTTTGTGGTTCTTTTTCAAAGAAGGTGTACATATGTTTTTTAAGAGGGTAAAAATAGAAGCCCTAAAGCAGCTCTGAATTTTTTTATTGTTTTTGACATTTCATGTTTTATGAATTTTCTTTGTACAACAATAAGCAAATTAAAATGAGGGATTTAAAAATCAATTTTTTTTCTTGATTTCTAGAAACTTTACACACTTGATATTAAAGAAAATTTTCGTGAAAAAAATTCATAAATAAATGTCGTTTCCATCACCAACATCAGCTTAAAAGAGCTTAGCGTGTGTTGGCAACATTACAAGCTAGCTAACAACTACATTGAAATATTCTATTGATAATTTATACAAAGATAGTAACACTGATTATTAAATTATGAATCATCAATTTTATTACCGACTGTGAGTGTGTGTGTTTATGAAAAATTAAATTGCTTCTAATGCGGAACATCTGTAAAAAGAATAAGCATTTTTTTGCAGAAAGATTGATTTTGTGTAATGAAATGACCTTGAAGGTGTTTTGTTTCGATTTAGGGTAAATTGAAGTGAAGTTAATAACCCAAAAGAATTTAAAGAGAAAAGGGATTGAATTTGTGTATGTCGAGGGTGAAAAATAGAAACCTGATCGAATTTCTGTTGTGGCTTGTTGTTTACTACGTATTTGGAATACTTTTTGCATATGGGTTGTTTTATGTATGTAAAAGAAGTAAAGGTAGTCAGAGATTAATTTATGTCAATACAAGTCATTTAGAAGATTTGATTGAAATTGTTAAGAATAATTTAATTTAATGGTGAAATTCTTTTAATTTTAATTTGATACATGGGTTTTGTTTACATTTCAATTTTTTTTGCGCACCTGAAAAAAATTAAATTTCAGAAAAACGGTTATTTTTATAAATTTGAATTTTTATTTTATAAAAACAAAAAATTTGTTTTGCTGAGTAATACAAGAATCAAGTAATCTTAAAATAAATTTAAAGGTCACTTATTATATCACTTAATTTAAATAAATTAAAATTAAATGCACTTTTAGCTTGTTTAATTTTCAATGAAATTAACGATAATTTCAAATTTGAATCTTTTGTTAAAGTAAATTTTGTCTTCAAATAGGCGTATTTTTGCAAAATTCAATTGCAAATTGCGCTCTTATGGCATCGTTTGGCATTGTAAGCGGTTTACGGCGAATGTTATATGAGTATTTCTTTTCTATTTATGAATAAATCCAGCGATCTAAACCGCTCTACTATGAACTTATTTATAATTTTTACTTATTCAAAAATACAAAATGGCAAATCAAAATTCAATATTTTCCTTTAATTTCTAGTAAAATTTCTTATCATTGCTGAATTTTACGTTTAATTATCTGTCTTTTGATATATATAATCTCAGAATAATGAACTCTGACTTGAGAACTATTGATTTTTAAAATTTTGCAAATGAAAAAATGTAAACAAAAAAAAATGGCGACTTTGAGAACGAAAATATCTCAAATAATACGCAACTAAATCAACTAATTCCTCGACCAATTCGATGC
>CM031381.1:4211432-4297125 GCA_018290095.1 Polypedilum vanderplanki | reverse complement strand
AATGTAAACGAATTTGTAATTTTTGGAATTTTCTTGAAAAATAAAGCATTTGTATAACCACTATGTCAATTTGTCTGTCTTACTCATAACTCGCGAATGGAACATTGTTGAGAAGTGTTTAATAGCTCATTGGAAGGACTAGCCGCATGAAATAATCATCAAGAGATTCTCTGAAAGGATTTCGATCCAAGGATATGCATTGAACACTCCAACAAGTTGAGTCGATACTCTAATTTTAATAAAAAATTAAATCTGATAACTTAAAATTTTTCTAAATTCTCAATAAGCATTGAAAATAGCTTTTGATTAATTTTTCCATTATCAAGCAACAATTCAAACTAACAAGTTATATTTTAACTGTGTTCTGTGTATTTTTTGCATTTTTTCAAGTGTTTTATTACATATTTGTCATTCATCACATATTTACTTAAGTACTATCCAATTTTATTAGGGTTGGGCAAAATTCATATTCGAATATATGCGCATATAAATATTCGAATATTTATGCGCATATATTCGAATATATGTGCGCATATGGAATTTACAAAACTGTAAATATACGTTAAATATCACTTCAGAAAATTGTTAATTACTCTATCAATTTTTAATAGAACTTAGCGAAACTTCGGATGATGATTGCTTCTTGCCAAACAAATGATTTTTTAAGCCATTACAGTGAGTTGACTAGTAGTTTTGATAAATTGATAACAAGATTCAACATGGCGAGGTAAAAATTTGATAACTTTTAAATTGTTTGATTGAACTTGTATAGTAAATTTGTCAACTAGAAACTATTTAGTCATAAACTTAAGAGCATATTTACTAAGTAGTATACTTTCATTTCTTCAAAAATGATTTGGTAAATGAGGAAAAATTTATTGAAATTGTTATCATTTTTCACAATCAAATCATTCATTTTCTTGATAATTTAACTTTATTCTTCCACCAAGACTATTTTAAAACATAAAATGGACAACATAAATCATTATTAAGAATAGATATTGAAGATTTATCTTGATTTGAAACAATCAGTAGCAATTTTGTTCATCAATGTTTGGAAAAAATGACGATGAAAATAAATTATCACTGACACTTGTTAATAAAGGAATAACAAAGCATGTTCCAGTGATATATAACTAAATTGAAGTCTAAACGATGGAGATAGGATAGATTTATTAGTCACATGATAGTTTGAAAAGAGTTTTGTTTGAATAAATTCAAATCATTGTTTTGTTTTTGTAAACAAAAATAATCATTAGGGAAAATTGATATTTTCGCATGAAATTCTATTAAATTTGCTATGGTTTTAATTGGTTGAATCATTAACATTATGAATGTCATAAATATTAAGAGAATAGACAGATTTAAGTAACAATTAGTAATTTCCTAATGTGGGTTTTAACGTATTTTTCCAGTTTTGTAAAATACATATGCGCATATATATTCGAATATATTCGAATATTTTTTCTTGAATATGCGCATATATTCGAATATATTCGAATATTTGCCCAACCCTAAATTTTATTTAAATTATTATATCAACTTGTGAAAATTAAAATTCAACAATGGAGGAATGGTCAGAGGATTTACGAATGTCCATCATTCAAATGCAAACGATGTTAATGAGGCATAACAGCATAAGGCCTTTTTAACAATAAGCAATATTTAACTTAAATCTGTGGTCATAAGAGCAACAATTTTGATGTCTCTTTATGATTTTTAGCAATTTGTGAAATTTTGTGAAATTTTGTTTTTTTCCATGCTTTTTAATACTTATCATGACTAAATAACCAAAAAGATATTTTTTTAAAAACCACAATTTTTTTCGTACCTTACACCTAACAAATCTGAATGTACCTTCTTCAAACCACAAAAATAGCTTTATCACTTTAACGAATTGTCCAAAAAATATGAGTTATTGTTAAAAAAGTTTAATAATATACTTGAAGAAAACGTGCTTAATTAATTTTTTGGAAAAAAATTCAAATCTGCTGCATAGTGATACTATGAAGGCCATAGGTTGAAAGTATATGGTACATATTATATATTGTGAGAAAGGGCTTAAAATTACCTTTTTAACAAGCTATCAACCATATTTTTGTTATTAATTAGTAAAAAGTTATGAATTTTTAAATATTAAAGAGTTTTGACAGTACAATTTTTAGCTCAAAAAATTAAAATTTTTCCAAAATTTTAAAAAATATATCAATTTCGACGCCTTGGATGGTCGGACGATTAGAGCGCATTTTTGCCTAACAGATCAGTGTTTGATAACAAAATTTCACATATTTTTTATCCTATTTTCTTAGCGGCATGTCAATTTCTTTAAAAATTTTGACATGTTTTCTCGACGTTGCATGACATTTTAAGACTTTTTGGTGAAAAAAATTTTTTTGGTCCATGTGATGGACATGCATGTGGTGGACCACCACCCTTGGGTCAATACTTACCCAAAAAAACTCTTTTGATGGCTTACTACACGTCGAGATCTTTCTAACAAGCTATCAACCACCTCTCCACGACTTACCGTTCCCGAGTTATCACTGTCACATACAGCCAGCCAGCCAGCCAGCCATCGTGAGCTTAATAACGTATTTTTTTGCAAAAATGCGCTAAAAATATTTTTCCCATATTTTATAATTAATAAAACGACTAAAAACACAAAAATCTGATTTTTAAAACGTTTTTGAAAATTTCGACGATTGACGATTTTTTGACGATTCGTTGGACGAAAAAATCGTCAGACGAAAAAAACGTCATGACGAAAAAATCGTCGGACGATTTTTTTGACGATAACAACTCTGATTCTCTCTCTTTCATGTCATGGCTTTAGTAGTCTGAAGAAAGCGAGACTAGCATGAGTGAATTTGTGCATAAAATTTTAATTAAAACACACTTAATTGAAATATCCGTTCTTCTGTAGAGAATTAAACCTTTTTGCTGAGCTCAGAATAAAATGTGTTTGCACTTTTTTGTGGAGAAAAAGTGAATTACAGCTTTTTCTTATGGCAATTATGAAAATTATTAAGAAATTAGTTAAAAAATTTTCTCCAGAAGATGTTGGTCATTATGCCTTAATGACTATCCCAAAAATTACTTGAAAAATTTAATGTTTCCTCATCATTGACCTATTAAATAAAATGCATTCAAAAAATAGTCTATTAACAAAAAGTTGAGTTTTATTTAACATCATAAAACTTGCTTTCTCTAACTCTATTCAGAAATAATATTATAAAAAGAACTTTTCATTGTATAATAAAAGTTTCTTTTCTATTGCTATAGAATTTTTCTTTTTGCATTATGCAAGGAATGTTGGTTTTATTAAAATGTTTAGTTTTATAATAAGACAAAATAAAAAGAGAATTTTTGAATAAATGTAAACAAGAGGAAAATTAATGAAGATTTTGATAAATTCAAATTATCTACTTTTATTAATAATAAAATAAAACAAACATTCTTTAAATACAAGGTTTGTAATTTAAAAAATGCCACCAAAAAACAATAACCAGGGCTTAAAATCAAGCTTAAGTATTAAAAAAGTAGCAAATGTTCTCCAATTTGATTTCAAACCAAAGTCAATTTATTTCAATTAAATCAACTTTCTAAGCCATCATCCCTTGATATTCATTCATTTTAGCTGAAAGAAGTGCATTTTAATGAATAGTTGCGATGACAGGATGAAAACATGACATGAATTAGTTGAAATAAAAAGGAAAGATTGCTTGAATGCAGTATATATGAGCATCAAAATATATAAAAGTGCATACAAAGTTGCGCTTTTAATTATTCATGTTTTCTCTCTTGGCAGTTCTGTTGAACAAAATCAAATGAAGTGCTTTGTATGGGATATAGCGGAAAATTTCCTGAAGAAATTGTAACATTATTCTGAAATGATATCATTACATAAGTTATTATTATCATCATTTTCATTTCCGATGTTGTTATTGTCATTCTTTCAATATCATTTTCACGTTGATTCATGTGCAAATAATTTTATCATTGAAACTTTCTGCTGAGATGATCAATTAGCTTGCCATTGCTATGATTTTTCTCATCTCAACTCAATTACTGGTTTATAATGACAATAGTTGTTTACATGTGTTATTTCGATTTGAAAAGAAAAATGGATTTATGGAATGAAGCAAATAAACTACCTGCAAGCAAATAAAACGAATATGAGTGAGTGAGTGGAAGAATATAAAGGATAATGATGAATATATTTCGAGTTGAATAAACAAAGCTCTAACAGAATGTTTTGCTAAAGGGGCAATGATGAAGTTATCATCATTCCTCGCACACTGTTGCTTTATTCCCTCTTCAAGTTTTTTTCCTTTCTTTCTTTGTTTGATGATAAGCAAGAGTTCAAATAAGTGTATATACAAAAAATAACTTTCTCATGCATAAAAGGCGGCAAAGACAAGACAAAAAAGTTTTCTTTTCATGAGATAAATTAGAGTAAATTTTTGCTTTTCTTAGAAATTGTTACCAACTTGAAAAGATTTTAGCAATGTCTTAATGTAGATGACAAGCTAAAAATTGAAGAGCTTATCTTTCCATAGTGATAAGAAGCTTAACTGTGTCATAGTTTTAATGGATTTTCAATCATTCTTTATCGGACATGACATTTATCCAAAAAATACGTTGGTTCTCACGTAGGTGTTCAATAATTTTCAGATCTACAAAAAAGTAACTTTCATTTTTCTTTTTCTATCTATTGAGAAAAAAAAGCTTTATAAAAATAAACTTTTACTTCTTAAACTCGCCTAATTCCCTCAATTTATAGAGAGAAAACACACGAAAAAATTCAAGGTTTTCTTTTTGATTGATGATTTAAGTTTGTAATCATCTTATGTGTAAATGTTTGTCTTCACATACAATGTTATGTTGCTATGTGTTAGAACCAAAATTGACAAGATAAACAAAAAGTAACGCTAATGAAAATGAAGGCAAAATCGATCGAAAATTTGTTGACTTGTTTTTGCAATGAATAAGGAAATTCTAAAGAAATCATGAAAGTTAAAGCAACATTTTTACAATTCTATTCTTCTTTTTCTACTTAACCATGACAACAAGATATCTACACACTTCACAAATTTTTTCAATCGAAGGTAAAAGCTACAGATTGGGATGTAACTTTACATTTATTTTTTAAAAGCGAAATTGACGTAAATGCAAACATAGAAACGAAACGATGTTTTCATTTTTCTTTTCCGCTCTCGCTTCTTTTTTTGTCAAGGTAGTGAAGCGAGCTGAGACTTTGAAAGTCCATGAGCTCAGTAAAGTAAAAATACGAAGCACACAGAAGAGGCAAATAAGAACAACAAACGATAAGGATGAAGGCACGCAAAAAAAAATCTATCTACTTTTAATGACATTTGGGAGTATATACATATACATTTTGATCGATTCGTGTAGAATGGTTGTTGGTAAAGATGAGAGTGAGCTTTAAACGATTTAAGCAAAGATATGCGGGAAAATTGGGTTTTTTTTGGGTCACTGTCAATTCTCTTTTTTTTACATGTATGAATTCGAGTCCATTAACAAAAGGGAGAAAATTTTATGCATAGCACATCCTTTTTGACCGCATCAACACAGTCGTAATTTTTAACGTTATTTTCTTTCCTTTCTATTCATAAAAATACATGCAAACTCATCATGTTGATTAAAATCTTAAATTACTGCAACATTTTGTGGTCACCTTTTACAGTAAAAACACAATTTTCACACACAATTTGAGCGAACTTTATAACCATTAATTTCATAATGTTGAAGCATCACAAGTAATTTTCTATCATAAAATTATTTATGAGCAAAAGCTTCACATAGTCAAATGGTTCATTTCCATATTTTCTATCTTCTCTATACGAAGTACAACATGAATTCATTTTATCTATGCTAGAAAACCTCCCATTGCGATATGTACACCTCAATATAATTGGCATCCCTAGTTTGTTAGTGAACTGAACGAAATCGAGGAAACTTTTACATTGTCAATGAGAATGGTGAGTTGGATATTGTTGATGAAATATTGAATACTCTATTTGTCCACAATTTGTGCTTCTTCCATCGTTTGAGATAGAAATAATGTTGATATGATGATGATGATTTTGAACAATATAAGCTTACAATATTAATTTTCATGCAAAAACGAAACAGTGACATAAGCGAGAATGCATCTATTGACGATGGTTTATAAAAAAATCATCATGATAGGATTGAATGACTGAATTGAATTTTTTTATACAATATTTTATTGGAAATATGAAGGATTATAGAGAAATACATTTCAAAAAGAGAAATTAAGAGCTTTCTGTATGTTTTATTGAATATAATTCATTGATTGCATTAAAATACACAATGATAAATCATAGACATTTTACGAACCTTTAACTGAATTGTCTTTATTTTTATAGCTTTGAATTTAATATCAATTAATTAGATGACTTCAGTTAAAGATAAGTAAAAGATAATTATAATGGTTAAATTTATTTGAATCCTTGGGGAACAATAGTAAAAAATGACCGTTGCTTTGTTTTTAGAAAAATTTCTTAAAATTCGAAAAAATCAAAATTTTTGAACACACTCTAAAACAAAATTTTGATTATTTCATTAAAATTGTCTTTAGTTTCAATAAGAGTGATATAATGAGCTTCATAAAAACGAATCTAACGAGCAAAAGTAAATTTATTGAGAATTCGCAACGAGTTTGATGAAATTTAACGTAACGGTTTTGTTTAAAATAAGGACCAAGAAGCGCGCTCCAATTCAAACAGTCAAAAAATTTCTTTTGATTTGAATGCATGAAACAATTGTTTATATGATAACCTTAAAACTCTTGCTCTTAAAAAATTCTTTTTTTAATTTTTTCATTTAAAGTACTTTTTAAATGTCAAAACATTTATTTACTTATCATTGACAAAGAAATAAAAGAAGAGCTAAAATTAACTTTAAATGAGATTGTTGACATTTTCTAATCAGATAGCAAAAGAAGAAGAAGAAGAAGAAGATAAAAATAAGTTAATTATACCTTCAACAAGAAATAGCAATCAGTCATTTAATGCAATGATATTGTCATCATTTTCTTCATATCTTTTGCTAAAAATATTTTTAGACTTCCACATAATAAGCAAGCAAGCACAGATGCTTTTTTGCACATCATTATACATTTAGGCCAAAAAACCACCCAAAAAAATTTTTTTGCCTTTCATTTTTGCTCTTTCTCTTCATCTCCAACAAAACAACATTTTCAGATTAAATAATAAAGTCACCTAATTAATACCAGAAGGCTAGCATCTACAGCATGAAGGCATAATGACAAGACAGAATGTTAATAGATGAAAACAGAGAGATAGGAAAAAAAGGATAGAGAAAAAAAATGCGGAATTAATCAATATAGCTGAGTGAACCTTTTGTGGTAATGATAAAGAAGGATGAAAATTTTCTCAACTCTCTCTTTCTATCCTCATTTCCATTTAGTTGATTATATTTTTTCCTGTTCTTTTGCCATTAAGGAAGGAAATTTTTTTGTAATTGAGAAAATTTAAAAACAAATAATTTCTTGATTTTTTATATTTTTTATTATAAATTGAATTTTCAACTCGATTACCCTTCAAAAAATACCATAACTGTTGCAAATCCATAAAAATTTCATACAATGAACATTAATCAACATTCCAGTGAAAATTTTTCATTCTTTCATTGACACAACCGCACTCAACAGCAATAAAGGAAGAGCAAGTGAAAATTTTTAAAGTCAATTGATAACATAAATTCATAACATATCATACACATATGCTTCACATGCAATTTATATCGTATACTTAAAAAAATTATTATTATTACATTCTCAAGCAATGTGTGATATCATACATAGTGCGGTGAGAATAAAATTTGTCTTCAAGCCCACCATTAACTTTCTTTTTCTGCACCATTTGCCAAAAAATCCATTTTCCAGTGATTCGCATGAATGATGATTGGAAATTGTGCGAGTATCTCACTCTATGGAGAATTTATGACTTAATCAAAAATAAATTTGTCTATTGAACGATGCTAACAGAAAGAGAGAAAAAAATTCATTTCGATTTTAGCTCTTAATGGTGAAAAAGTCAAAACCAAATATGCGAATAAAGAGAAGAAAAATTTATTTTTAGTATTCACGCCAAAGTCGCAAAAATAAAAAGGAAGCTCAATTGAGCATGCTTTAGCTTTATTGCAGATGTGAAAAACTCGCAAAAACATGCCACGAATGTTAAATCACAACACAAAGTAAGAAAGAATAAAAGCAGAGCAGAGAAAAATGTGAGCTGAGTGACTCTTTGATGTAATAATCCTTCTCGATCATAAAAGATTGAGAGCGAAAAATCAAGGGAATTTACTTTTGAAAATTGAAAGTTATGAATGAAGTTATAAGTCAAAGTGAATTACAGATTAACAGGTTGGTATATTTATTTATTCATGCATTTTTTATTAAAAAATTTGATAGAATTTTTTTATTTAAGCAGAAATTTGTTAAATTTGCATCATTTTGAAGCATGATTTATAACTAGAAAATTAACCGCAAATAAACTGATTTATTGCACTAGAATTGAATTATAAGTTTTAATTTTCTCTACTATTTTTAGTCAGCTATATAAATAGTCATAATTGCAGTCAAAATTTTATTTTTTTAATTAAAATATTCAAATATAAACAAACCAAAATGACTTTGATTTTTTTATTCCAAAAAAGTGAATAATTTTCTTTATTTGCATTCAATTCGTGATATTTTCAATAGAAATCAGTATTGAAACTTCATAAAGGCAATCACTAAAAATATTTCAGTAAATAAATTAAAATTTGATAAGAATTTCCAAGAATTTCTTTTAAATTTCAAAAGTAATTTCACCTTGAAAAAAAGCTTTGAATTATGAGAATAAAAATGAAAAATTTGCTCTCAGATTAAGAAGAAAAAGAAAATAAAGTCGAGTCAATAGCTGATGAATGTTCAATAATAAATTTTATTAGAAAATCAAAAGAAAGAAAAAGACAGCTTTTTGTGAGTAGATTGCGCGTGATATTTGAGAAGATTTTTATTTCTTCTTTCTTTTGATGTTATTTTTTAGAATTTCAATATCAATTTCCATTGCTTTTTAAATTAAACTTGAAGTCAATAGCATTTCATAGAAAGCGAGCGTTCGAAAGTTTGATTATTTATTTAGGATCGAAATGGAAATGCAAATATTTTTGAAGGACTGCAAATTGATTGAAAAAACTTCAATTTACAGAAAAATTTCCAATGTGTGTTTTTTGTCCACGTTCTGAGTAAATTGAGTCAATAAATTTCTGTGCCAATGAATGAATTCATTAATTATTTGTTGACAAGTATTAATTGTACGCATTTCTCATACACACTTCACCAAAATGAAATTTTCACTTGAACATGGTCAATAACAATGCTCAATAATTTACGCCAGAATAAAATTTTTTTCTTCTCATTCCACATTCATTCGACAATTATTAAAATTTTCAGAATTTTATTTATGAAAATTTACCCAATTCAACCATCAATATTTTATGCAACATTATTGCTCACACCAATTTTACCTCATTCATGTATAATTATAAATTCTTTATTATTAAATTAATTTTGAAGCGTTCTCACGTGCGTCGCTGCTGTTGTTTACTTTATATGCATTTCAGGGTAAATCAATTAATGTTTATCCACTACAAATATTAATTTTCCCTCATAAATTATAGAAAAAATAAAAATAAAATTTTTTATGATTAGCGGTAGTTGCATATGCGTGATAAACATGATTAGATGAAAATTTATATTTTGACACAATTGAATGAGTTCAGTGCATATTGTATATGAATTTCATACAATATGTTAGCACAAAGTGTTGTGATTATCGAGAGTGGTTTAATGTATATAATTTTATTAGTTTAGTAAATTAATGAATTATATAATCATCATCATTTGTGGCATGTGTGGATTTTTTAATATGCATGAAATGAAATCGGAAGTTTGGATAAAATTTAATGATAAGATTTTTGATTTATCATACAATTTCAAAATTGATAAAAAATCTTAACTTAAGAATTAAGAAAAATTAATTTTTCATCAAACTTGAAAATAAAATGAAACTTTGATCGTATCCTATCTGAATATACTTGCTTTAAGCTTATTATTTCAATTTCTTATTTATTTAAGCATTCTTTTGCTTTGATTAACGATTAAAGCAAAAAATGTAAACAAAAGGTATTTCTAAAGAATTATTTAGACTATTTTACTCAAAAACATCTAAACATTCTTCAATTCAATCAAGCTCATCAAACATAGAAAAGTACCAAAATTTTGCAAAAATGTGTTTGAAAAATTTTTAATTGTAAAAATCGTGGTGGGCTCACTCAAGATTTTCGACAGTTGAAAATTTCAATACAAACGAGATTTTCATACCCCTTTTCGATTTTTTTTTGTTTATTCGAAACTTTCGAAATACATTTTCGAAAATTGAATTTGAAAAAATCAAATTTACTAAGCAAAATGTAGCAAAAAAAAATCTGATTTAGTGAAATAACAACATGTTTTACACCAAGGTTCATTTATATTTAGATTAGAATGAGGATAAAAAGTTTTTTATTTACAAAATTTTTATAATTCAAATCAATTCGAAAATATTTATTTTCACACCCCAAGATCTTTTTTTTCAAAAAAGATCCCTAACGGCCGTGTGAGCCCACCAGGGTAAAAATAATAAAACTTAAGTATAAAATAATTAAAAATTTCTATTACAAAAATAATAAAACTTAATTATTCATAATTTACCTTGATTATTTTCTTAAATATGAACATGGAACTTCATGAAAATCCAAATGCTTTTCAATGTAAAGTTTGTGATAAAAATTTCACTCAAAAAAGTACTTTAAATAAACATTTGAAAACTCATCAAAAAATCGACAAAAGGCTTCATAAATGTAATCAATATGAATATTCAACAGATGATAAAGTAAACTTAAATAAACATATAGAAAAAAAACCATTAAATTAAATTTTTAAAATTTTCTTTGCAAATTTTGACATAAATAAATTTTCCCAAAGAATTCTTTATTTTATTTATAAAACTAATTTATTTTGAATCAACTGATCGAGAAATCCATTAATGCAAGCAATAGTACATTTTTATAGAATTTTCTAATGAAAACTAGAAGCTTCTAACTGCTTCTTATAAAATTGCGATTAATATCCAATTAATCTGAGTGTTTTTAATTTTACCAAGTTTTACAAAAGCAAAGTTTGTTGAAAATTTGATGAGACCTTGAATGTTTTTAGATTTTCCAAAAAAATCCGCTTTAGGGCCGAATAGCAAAATAAAGATTTATTTATTTATTCAACAAAATTAATCAAAACACTGAACAAATTTATAATATAAAAATTTGGGAAAAATCAATATTTTAATCATTAAAAATTCCCTGAAACAAATTCAAATTAAAACTTTTTAATCTTCTTCATTTCTTTCTCTGTTTCCCTCAATTTACTTCAACTCTGATGAAAAATTCTCTTTTACAACTTTCTTGAAATAAAAAATGGGTTCAAATACAAATGGCAAAGCAAAAAGTAGAAAAAATTTGTTAAATAGATAGGCAATAAAGAGTAGGAAAAGTTTAGGGAGCAAAAATTTCTTCTTTATATAATTTTTTTCTGCGTGTTTAAAAAATTTACTGAAATTTACATAATTTTCTCATTTTTTGCTGCTTCAATATGCTCCTTTTTCATTATTGCTTTAACTTTTTTCCTTTTTCTGACTTTATTTTCGCTTTTTTGTGACTTTTTTTGGATGTAAATGAAAAAGAAATGGAAAAGAATTTTTTTGTCAAGGTTGAATAAAAATGAAAGAAGGAATTTTTTAATGTCAAATGTTTGCTTTTAATATTTTTAATCTTTTTTGACTTGACTTTTAAGGAATAAATTTGATCAATAATTTTTTTTTACAAAAATGTCACGAAATCTGAAAGAAAAGCAAAACAGGAATTCTAATTTTTTTATAATTTTCTTTATTATCGCATTTAAAATGTTTTTAGACGACAATTTTCTCCTTATTGTTTTTATTATCATTTTTCTTCTTATACAAAAACATATGAAATTTCGATAACATTCATATGAATGTCTTTTTATGTTCATATTACAATTGTCTGATTGGATATCAATTTTAATTGTCTTTTCATTTATTATTAGATTGCAAATTGAATGAAAACTGAGAATTTTTCAACTCACTTTTCATTCAATTTTTTTTCATTAAAAATTTCTAGAGTTTTACATTCACAAATTTATTTTAAAATACATAATTTATGACTTTGTTTTCGCACAAAAAATAAACTTATGAAACTAAGAAAGAAATTTTTCTTAAAATAAAATCACCATTTTAATCTTTCTTTTTCTTTTCCTATTTTTCATTGTTAGAAAAATATTTTTGACTTTTTCTTCATTATTGTTTCAATTATAGTTGAGTTTGAAGCAAAGAATTTGAGGACTTTTTCAGATAATTTAAAGAAAAAGTCAACAAAAAATTCTTGTCCAAATTTATGCCATTAATAACACAGATAAATTAATTACTCAAAATATTTTTCAAATGATCAATAATTCATTCCCAAATTTATCTTTTTGTCATCAGCAAATTGATTTTATTGGAAGTTTTTTTCATTTTTTTGAGATATGTAAAAAATCAGCAGTGAAAGGCTTATGAATGAATTTCACAATGAATGAGCCTTTTTAATTGATTTAGTCTAAGCTATTTTTCACAATATTTATCAAATGCCCTTTTCTAAAGTTATCATATTACTAAATTACAAAAGTATACACATGAATGTTATGCACACATCAGTTGATAATTAGCGATAACAATTTTTAAAGTGTGGCGATCGTCAGCAGTGATAGAAAGCTCTTATTTTATTTACAAATTTTCTTAAAAATTTATTCACGTCAATCTACAATTTCTATTCGCATTTTAATCATTTTTTAGGTACATTTATCACAAATTTCAAGCATTTTTTTTCTCATTTTTAATTCATCTGACAAACAAATAAAAAAAATCATTCTTAATTTCTTTCTTTATTTTTATGTGAAAGAAAGGGAAAGAGAATGATAATTATCTAGAATTGCGTGCAATATTCAATTAATGTTTATGATGATGATGATGACGGTTGTGGATAATTGTAATTTGCTTTAATTTTCTTCTTTATTTTCTGTCTGTCTCTCTTTTCATTCAAAATCTCTTTGACTCGCTTAAATCAAATTAGAATTTTCATTCTTAATATTTTTGTCACGTATTTATGTGAAAATTATGAAAATATTTTTGATGTTGAGAAATTGCGTTTTTTGGAAATAAAGAAAGCAACTAGAATTTTCTTGATTTGATTTAAAGGTATGGAATTTTCTTAAATTTGATTTAATCAATCAGTTCTTAGCTTTCTTGCTTTTAAAATCGATATTTTTGTCAAATACTGAAATTTTTTCTAAATTTCAAAATGTAAACAAACAATTCAAATTTCATAAAATCGTTTTTTTCTCAAAATTTTAAAATTGAGATTTTTTTAAAATCAAATTTCATATTCAAGTCTTTCTTTAAAAGTGACTTCATCATGACAGTTAAAAACTCATAAATTTAATAGAGCAAGTCAGAAAATTTCATTTGATTAAAATAATTGATGACAATTTTGAGTAATGAAAGTTGTTGAAAATTGTTTTATGATTGTTCTTCTTCTACAATGATGTGTGTGTGTTTACAGTTATTTTGTGATATGGGCATTGTCAAAAAAATATTATTTACAATGATGGAATTTTTTTCGATAGCTAATTACTTTAAAAATATTTTTTTAATTAACTATTTTTCACTTACTTAGCGCAATAAAATAATTTAAATTAATACCATTATCATCTACATAGCAATTTGTTCGTTATTTTAGCTATTTGGAAAATAAAACCAAAAGAAAAAGTATATAGGAGGTTGCGTGCAAAGAATTCGAGGGAGGAAAAAAGAAATCATAAAAATACGTTTTTATTGGCACATAAAAAAATTATTATTACTTTTAATAATGACGCATCGTCGATGCAAACAGAGTAAAAGGTAGAGTGAGAAATGTAAACATAAAAAATGGATTTTTTATAAAAATTACAGATAATCGCTTTTAATGGACAGTGATTGTTTAATATTTGAGTTCAATTTATTTCTCACTTATCTTACTCTGTTTGGCAGTTGCAAATAAATAAAATCGTACATGAATATGCGAACTTAATAAAATTGAAATATCGACGATGCTGATGAGGAAAGAAAATTAAAAAAGCGGGTTATAAGTTGCTCCTAGCTATCGTTCATTAAATTTTCTACATCGGAAACCATAACTTCTAAATCAGACTGCAGACCGTGATTGTCAGCCGGCAGCGAGCGCTGTGTTGTCAGCACTTTTGGCCACTCAAAGTTTTTAAACATTGAGCTATCGCAGGATGATGTTTGTGGTCGATTTTTATTCAACTCATCAATCATTACTCTGCTCTGATGCGACAATGGTTGTGTGGCATTAATTGGTTTTATTTGTCGCGTCTGTTGATTATTTAAATTGGTAATTGAATTAATTAGACTAGCACGTGGAATGTTATTATTGAAACTTTCGCGGCGCGATGACCCTGGCATGGGACATGCTTGCACACCGTTGTTATTTATTGAACTGTTCTTTCTGCTGCTATTTGTTGATTTTCTTTCATTGCTGCTCATTGGATTGTACTCTTCAGATGATGGACTTGCATTGACGTCCATGTTAGAGCCACCGCGCCGCAAATTAGAGTTAGAACTGTGACTTGAGTGCTGTCGATGATATTTATTGAGATTTGTTGTGCTGCTACGATTCATGTCACTTGCACGACGTTTTATTCCATCACTTCTACCATGCTTTGTCAAATTTGTCGTGCTAGAACGAGTGAGATTTTGTGAACTGCCACCGAATTTCATTAAATTGCCACTACTTCCACTATTGCTTATACTCGATCGTCTTAAATTCTGTTGACTTCCACGATTTCGATTTTTGTTATTTAATACGGGTGTCATCACCACTGGCAGATTTCTATGATTGTTGATATTACTGCCACTTGCTGATTTATTGACTCTGAATGTGGCAGTATTTATTGGTGATGTGATTGAATTATTTAGTGTCGCATCTATTAGATTTGCTGTTGATGAAGTTGTTGGTAGATTTTCATAGTTAGGAATTATTGTTTGACGATTATTTTTCGGTGGATGACTGAGTGTTTCATAAACTGGCTCTTCTGTCAACTGATTGTTAATTTCTTCAGTTGCAGATCGAATTAAAAGTGCAGCTCGTCGAGATCTTGCTGGATCTTCTAGAGAATTTCTTTTATTTTGGCTTGATTGTTGTTGCAATTGCTGCTGTTGTCTTTGTCGTGATTTTTCAGCACTATTGGTCACAACATTTGTTTTGACATTGTTATTTTCATTTTTAGAGAATTTCAATGAAAATTTAAATGGTGGTTTGTAGACAACTTGAAGTCGAACTTTGTCATTGATATTATTGGTTGATTTAGTCACTTTTGGTTTTGCTGTATTGATTGGTGATCTTTGTTGTGTCGGTTGTTGTGGTGGTTGAATTGTTGTCAAATGTTCGGGTGTTGAATGTGATTTATTTATAATATTTGATTTCGAGGCATGTTCAATTTGTGAGGCTGCTGAAAGGACAATTGGTGATTCAAGAAGCCATTTCTGAACTTTTCCAAAAGTATTTGTATGTGATTCAGGATTTGAATAGTCAATAATTTCTTTATGTTTGCTTGATGAAGACATTGAGGACTTTTTCTTAGGTTTTCTTGTTGGCTTCACTGGTTGTTGCTGTTCTTCTTTGATGACTTTTGTATTTTCATCACTTGGTGAACGTTTCTTCTTTTTACGTAAAAGTTTTCTTGGACTTTCGAGAGATTTCTTTTGACTTCGACTTGATGGCTTGACATTTGTTGATGGCAATTGCAATGCGGTTGGTGACAAAACACCATCTTTTTGCGGTATTGATGGAAGTGGTTTCTTCTTTCGTTCACCACGAACTTTTTTCTTTAGTGGCACTTTTGTTCTTACCGCAGTGTGCACAATTACCTGAGTTAAAGAAATTTCAAAGAATTAAACCACAAATTAAAATTTTTGTAATAAATTCTTCTTACCCCATTATTGTCATCAGGCAATCTCACTGTCTCTGTTGTTGCACTATGAATTATTGTCACAGTCTTTAATTTCAAGTTTGATTTTTTGCCCAGGAAGCGTGTACTAAGGATCTAATGAAAGAAAAATAGAGAAAGGGGAGAAAAGTCAAACAATTGCAAACTTTTGTTCTTTTTATAGCAAGAGAAAATTAATTAAAGAAAAAACTTTTCTTTTTAGCTTGTCATATTCTCTTGACTTCAATTAAATTATTACATAAAAAAGAACTTTTATTTCTTAAAGGGCTTAAGAAATATGATGCTTTTTAAAGAGAGCAAGTTGTGAATGGCAGCAACATTGTATTACTTAATTGTAGAACTTTTTAATTAATTTTAAGTATATGAACTTTAAGGCATTATTCTAGTTGCACTATAAATTAATCAAATAACTTCAACTTCAGCTTTAATTATCATTGTTGGAATTTCTTTTATAAAATGACATTAATTGCATATAGCGGAAACAAAAGAGAATAGCAATAAATGGTCTACAATGTACATCAGTCAGCGACAGCAACAACTCACTCATCTTCATTGTTATCATTCCATTTTTTTAAAAAACGACGAAGCTTATTCAACAAATGAAAAAGTGTTTTTTATCCACTCAAGAGAGAACAACAAACAGAAAAGAAGAAAAAACTTACCAACAATGCAAATACAGCGACAATGATTAAGCTAACAGCATACCAATTGCTGATGACCCATTTTTTGAACGATGCAATGCTTTCCTCCGATAGGAGCAATTTCCGCAATGTGGCCAACGGACCAGAGGGATCAACTTCTCTACATCGCTGAAATACATCGCAATAACCATTGTAGTCATTACATGGCGTGCCAGGCTTAGAGTACATATCGGGTACATCGAATGGCGCTTTGTTCCATTCAAATGAGCTTATGCATGGTTGATTCTCGCCGGGTTTTTTGCAACATAGTTCACATGACTTTGTTTTTGGATCATTCTCACCAGGTATGCACTGACACGATTCAAGTCCATATGCAAGGCAAATTGAACCAGTGCAATCCTAGAAATAAAATTATTAAAACATGCTGAGTTTGTATAATTCTATTTTGCATGTACTCACTCCCATATAGCACACAAATTCTTTATTGCAAATTGTCTTGTTGGGTTTATTGATTGATGGCGGACATGTTGCAAGTCGTCCATCGCAATAACTCGGTTCACGACATCCGTTGTCGTCTCGACACTTGTCGCCGTATTTTAGTGTACAATTTGCTGTGCAGCAAGGTCCTTGTGATGGACTGCACACTTTTCTATTATTAACAAAACGATAGAAACAGACATTGATTAATGAAACAATTCTATACAATGGAAAATGATGATGGGGTTTTTTGAGTACAAAAAAGGCACTCGAAAAAAGTGAGAGAGAAAATTTTCAATTATTCTCAGCACTTGTCATTCACTCTAGAGATTTTAATTACGACTTACTCTGGCTTCAATGTGCATGGAATTTCATAGTTAGAATGTAGACGTGACATAGGATAACAGCAGTTGTCTTTGCAATCCTCTTCCCAACCACAATCACACTGTTCGCCTGGCTCAACAACACCATTTCCGCAAATTGATTGTGTAGGCTCTGTAAGAATAATAAAATGATGATTTTTTTTTTTAAAAAGCTTATTAAAATCAGGGTGTGGAAATAAAAAAAAATTGTTCGAAATTGATTCGAAATTAAATTTTAAATTTTCGAAAGTAACAAACTTTTACCAAATAATCGTGAAATGCCTATTTAAATTACTTTTATTAGGTCATAAATCATTAAAGAATAAATAAAAAAGATGAACTGATAAAGTTCTAGTTACAACTCAAGTCAATTACAAAGATTATTTTAAAAAAATTTCTTGAAATTAACAAATTTTTTGAAAATTAAAAAATTTTATTTCCACAACCTATTTAAAATATTGAAGTGAGCTATTCAAATTGAAAAAAGAAATCTGTTAATCACGATTATCTCAACAAAATCCGTAAAAAGAATATCTTTTCATCATGATCAATTGCATGAATGAGTGACTAATGAAAATCCATCAATAATAGAACGTAAATCATTCTTTGCCATCATCAAATTAGTCACGAGAATCGTTTTAAAATATTTTTCTTTCTTTTATTGCTCATTTAGTTAGTCAAGTGAGATATTCTACAAATCATTATTAGCTACACACGTCTATCTCAATTTCCATCATCAGAATTATCTCATTTATTCTATCTTGAGTTCTATTCAATATAATTTACAAAGTAATAACATGAAATAAATTATTATTTCTATAATAACAATAGGCATGAGACAAAGAGTTAAGCATCGCAATGTTGAAAGCAATTATCAATTCACTTGCTGTCCTTGAGTTCACTTGATGATGTGAGCATAAAAAAATGAACAGTTTGTAACACACTTTACTTCATAATTTGCAACAGCTGAACGGCAATTTTGTTCTTATGATTTTAAAACAATAAAAATAAAAAAAGAAGTTCTCGAGGGAGAACGACAACGCAATTTTCTCCCTTCAAAATGCGAACATTCATACATATGTGTGTATGCGCATAAGCAGGCAAGCTGCTGCCACATGTGGTGATTTCATTTAATTGAAATAAGAATGGAAAAAAGAAAGGTAATTTAATTACCATCACGTTTCGTTCATTTAATAAACTCAAGTTCTATCCTCAATTCAACTCATGCAGTGTGTGTATGTATGCTCTTGTGAACGAATGAATGAAATGTATGTTACGTAATAAGAGTGAAGACAGGAAATAAAAAAGAAATAATAGAACATTTTGAATGTTTACAAAAATTTGTAAAATTATTTTGATTTTAAAATTGAATTTTTTTTTGGAATATTCAATTTTATCTTGACTTATTTAGAACTAACATGCTTTAGATTACAATTTGAATCATCTGAAATACAAAATAAAGATAATTTTTTCATGTTTTTGTAATTCTTTGTTTTGTTTAAAAAACAACACTAAATCTAATTAGAACTTCTTTGTTTTCACAAAAATCAAGCTTATTTTTATCTATACTTCACTATTCTATTTCAATAACTCACAAACAGCAAGTTCTAACATTTCAAAAACAATTCAGACTTAATGTTTTATAATACTTTAATGTTAACCAAGAGGTGAGAATTCTTGATAATTAAAACTGAGTAGTCACTGAAATTCAAATATTTTTTATAAAACTTTTAAAACTTTTTTGGCAATTTGATGGATTTTTTGATAGAGTTCACACCTATTAATGTTGACGTCTAATCCAAACAAATGATTCATTTAATTTTTGTATGGAATTATCTATAATTTCTTTCAAATAAACAAAACATATTTAATGTGAATAAAAGTTGCAAAAGAGAAAGAAAATTCATAACAGAAATGATTTAGAGAAAGATAATGAAGATTAGTTTGGACATGTATTGATAAATTTTTAATTAAATTATTGAGCATCAATAAAAATTTTCCATTTCATTTGAAGCTTTCTAAATTCTTCCATTAAGTTGAGCAATAAAAAGTTAAAGATAATAATAATCATCGTAAAACGTAAAATATGCATGTTCACTTATGCATATCGTTCCTTGTTGACGACATAATCGTTTTTTCCAGGCTCTAAATTTGATTCAATTTAAACTCACTTAACCGTAATTTCAACGCGTGCTTCATATGAAAGCAGTAAGCTTTACAAACGATTGCTAGGTGTCATTAGGAAAAAGAGCAAAAAAAGGGACTACTCTTACCCGTGAAACATCCTTTGCTGCTACGTGCTTTCGCATTCAAAACCGGCTCAATCGCTTTCAATGAACATGGCGAAAATTTATTATTATTTCTTTTATCTCCCGATGTTGCTCTCGCAAACATTATAAAATTTCCATCCTCACCACCGGGCGTACATGCATCAGGATCATGCTGCAAGAAGAAAAAGAAGAATAACAATAAATATTGATAAGAAAATTAAGAAATTTATGGTCATTGGTTATAAGATTAGATTTTAATAGAGTTTTTTAAAATAAAGAAATTTAACGACTTTTTAACAGAATTTTGAATTTCAAACTTTTAACGAATTTTTTTAAATTTCAAATTTTTAACAAACAAAATTTTGTATTCAGTTTTGATTTAAAATTGAAAATTTTGAAATTTTATCGATAAATCAATCGAAAGCACGAAAAAAAGATAAATCAAGTTGCAAAACGATCTCGTGATGTGACACAATCACATTTTAAACAAAGAAAAAATGTAACTGTTTGAGAGCATAAAGATATTTTGGCAAAAAAAGTTGCGATTCATCAATTTGATTGATGAGATTGATTTCCTACAGAGTACAAAAATCTCCTGCAAAGCATTATGTTGATAAAATACCTCGAAATTCACTCAGTATGAGAATGCATTAAGTATACGAAGCATCAACATTGTCAATTGATATCACGAAAACATATGAGCATAAAGACATGCTGAGAATGATGAATATTGAAAGTACTTTTTTAAACACAAACAACAAAAATAATACAGCCAATAAATATCATAACAAATGGAAGTACTTCAGTGCCTCTTTGTCTCAATTCATCAATTGATTGTAAAGATTTTTTATTTGCTACGCAATAAATATTTTTTTGTGATTCCTTTTCGGATACAATTTTTACCCGTTCATGCTGCTATTATTGTTAAGTACAACAACAATAAAGCCACTTACTGAGAATCATACATTTTGATTATTTTTTAAGTGCTTTTGTGTTACATGAAGCTTTAATATTTTTTTGTTCTTCTTTTGCTTTGATTCAAAAATTTTCTCTCTATTAAATCCTAAATCTTCTTTCTGAGTATTTAATAATTGTAACTCAATAAATAATTCAACATTTTATCATAAATATTCCATTTGAATACAAATTAAGCTAATATTAATACAGAGAATCAATTTTATTTGTGCACCTGATGTTGAAAACTGACCATAAATTAAATTTATATTATAGTTAAAGCTTATAAAAGAAAAGGTGTATGCATTAAGTCATAGAATAAAGAAGATTTTCTTTATTGGATTTATGCAGCAAATACCAGATGGTTCAAGGATTATATAAGAATTTCTTATTTTGTTGATGATTAAAAGGGTTTTTTTTGTCAGACAAGAATTTTTTCACCTTTTTTCTAAAAATTTCATCAATTTTTCTTTTCTTATTTTTTGCCTTAATTCAATCACATCAAATTTATTCGTCCCAACAATCAATCTCTTCTCTTCCGTCTCTCATACTCAATCATAAATCTACCTAACGAATACAAATGGACACATCACAAACACAATATGAAAGATTTTTCGTGTGACATTTTCTTTCATTATTTATTGTTTTCTGCTTGGACAGCACCAAACGGGCATGAAGATGAATTAGCTTTTCGTCTATCCTTAATTTTTCTTAATCAACAATGAGCTTTGAATTGAATAAACAAAAAGATTGAAATCAAATTGTCTAAAAAATTTATTGAAAATTCACAACTTTTTTAAATTTTAAATAAGATTTTTTTGTCTCTGTGTGTGATAAATGAACAAAATCGAAATGACACGAAAAACTTTTTTTTTCATTTTGTAGTGAATGAAATGTCAAGGTAGAAATTGATGAAATTCTTTTCTCGAATATAACGGAAATGGGAAGTTCGGATGAGTAAAAGTTTTTGTTCAATTTGAAAATTGTTTTGAAACATTTTGTTCTTTATTTGAAATTGAAAATTGATTTTTTATTGGATTGAATTTGAAAAATCTTTATGAATTTTAAAAAGTAAAATTTTATTTAAATCAAAAAGAAAAATAATTTGAAAATCAAAAATGAGAAATTAAAAAAAATCAAAATTTTAAATATTAAATGACCGTTAAAATAAATGTTCTAAGCTGTTCGTTGAAATTTAAATTTTTTTAAATAAAAATTTCAGTTAAATTTTTAAATTTAAAAGGAATTCTTAAATTTTCTGTTTCAAAAATGTTCGTTGAAGTTTATTTTCAGAATTTTCATTGCATTTTCAAATTGCCGTTCGTTAAATTTTTTATTTAAAAATGATAGTCAAAATTTGTAATTCATTAAAAATGAAGAACTTAAGCAGAAAAAGTTTTAAATTATTTCATGAGAAAATTTAATTTGAAATGAAATATTAAAAAATCGTTTTCTTAGAAAAATCAATAATCGGATTGATTTAAATTTCATTATTTAATTTCAAGAAATTTACTTTTCATGCTATTGATTTTTTAATCCATTAGCAAAATTGATCAAATTCTTCATTCTTTAATTACTTCCGAGTAAAACAAATTGAATTTAAGAAAATAAAAAAATTAAAGTCCTTAAAGTAAAAATATCATATGACAAAATGTGAAAAGCTTTTTATTTCATAAGAAATGACGTAAAAGTAAAATCATGATGATATTGCAACTTCAACTCTTTTTCATCTCAAATTTCTTACTTTTTCATATTAAAAATATTACACGAGCATCTTCAAAACAGCAAGAAGAAAATGAAAAATGAAAATATGAAGAAAATTTTAATTTTCATGAAATTTGACTCACTCGTTTTACACTAGCTTGAAGGGAAAGAATTTTTAATAAATTTTCATATTTTGATTAATGTAATTTTAATTTAATTTAGCTTAGAGTTGTCAGAAGTTGGAAAAACAATCATTTGCCAATTATTCATGACTTTTATGTTTTTTTTTGTTTATCTGATGCAAATAACAACAAAAGTTTGGGTTAAGCTCAATAATAACATTTTTCAGCTAAAAAAATCAAGTCTCTCTCTGAAGCTTGAAGGAGAAAAATTTTAAACTTACCGGAGATCCGAAATTGTGTCCAATTTCATGAGCAAGCGTAACATGACTCACAGCTGGTGGTACATGTTTGCCATAATTTAATAATGTTACAATGCCAGTGTTCAATGATTTTAACGAGCCACGGTAGTGCTGTAAGTAAAGAATAAAAGAGAAAGAGGCAAAAAATACATTAATCATTTTATGTTTAGCATCATAAAGCGATCCAACATGTTTATTATTAAAAAAAGCTTCCACTTCCTTCTATGATGATGTGGGGGCAATAGACAATGGTATATAGTTATGTAAATACAATGTTTTGTGCTTTTTTATAGGTTTTTTTTCCTTCAGGGTTGAGAATATTGAAAGACAGAAGGTTAAAGATTTTAGAACATTTTAACGGTAATTATTCATTTAAAATTAAACGAAGAAAAATTTCTTAAATTTTAACGAAAGTTCTAAAGAATTTGAGTAAAGTTTTCGTTAAAAAATTCAACGAAAAAATTTTATGACTCAACAAAACATTGTCGTTAAAAATTAAAAAGAAATAGTTATTCTTGAATTTCAATCTTCTTTTGCAATCATCCTGTCATCTCTGAAGTTTTCTAATTTACACAACACATTGCATGTCTGGCCACTCCTCAATTTCATACTTTTTTACTTATTTCTCACACATTTTTGTATGTATTCCCACGTAAACAATTTTACTCATAAACTCATCTACACAGATCAGACACTATATCAAAAAAGGAGAGAACGAAGTTCTTTTTTACCACATATACAACATATTTTCAGAATGTGAGCATATTAAAATTAGTTTATGTTAGAAAAAATTTAGCATTTTTCTCGCATTCATAACAGGAAAAGAATGTATGTGTATTTTTTTTGTGTATGAACAACCAACCCAGCCGTCATGTTGAACTGAAACTTAATGAACCTTTTATGAGGCGCTTTTCAAAAACAACAACATTGCAATAAAAAAATAATATTTAACAAAACACAGAGAGAAAGAAAAGAAGGAAAAATATCATAACATGTCAACATGTTCATTCTTTGCATATGATATGTAATTTATGCGATCTATTACATAGGGAACAGCTTTTAAATTTTGTTTTGTGCTTTAAAAATATTTTTCAGCAAAAAATTATATTATAACATCCAAGTTGTTTAGTTCAATATTTTTAAAGATCAATTTGATCTTAAAATCAAGATCAATGATTTGAAATTACAATAATCGTTATTTCAAGAATTTTCAAATTTCATCTCAAAATTGCTTAGTCATCACAAAAAAGTATACATGCAAATCACTGATATTTCAATTTCCAACAAACTTTTTTGCTCATTTCACCATCATTTACACATGAAAAGAATAAAGAGATTGAAAAGTATTTGACCTTAACCCAAATAAGCGGAAAATCATCGGTAAACGATTACGAAGCAATATTTTTCCATCAGCCCAACTCCACTTCACTTGCCTGTCCTAATGCGTGCCCATTTTCTCTCACATATACACACATAGACACCATTATATGTTTAGTAAGTGATGCGGAAAAGCTTCGTATGAATTTTGATCCTCATAGCATGTAGTTTCGACTGCTCACATAAATTTTTGATGTCATGGAACATTTGTGAGTTCGGAGTCTGTCAGGAAAGTTTTTTTGGGATGAAAATCTTTTTTGTGTATCGATCCGCCTTCAATCAGGTTTAATTAAGTTGATAATTAAAATTTTAAGGCACAATAATTGGATTTTAATTACGTCCCATGCGTGCATGCGTTTCATTCCATAAATTAATCACTTCATTGAACATAAACACAAAGTTGGTTCAGATAAAGATTCAAATTTTCGATCATAATTATTTAATGGATTGGCAATTAGTTTTGTGAATTAGTTATGAATGATAATTGGAGTGTTAGGGATTTTTTCTACATAATTTTATTCATTGATGTTATTGTGAATGTTGAAATTATCTAGAAATTCTATTAATTAGTTAATTGATGAAAATGATTTAATTTTAGTCAATTATTTTTGATTTGATTAGTAAGAAGGAGAAGAAAAAATCTTCATAATGAAGCTCATTCATTAAATTGAAAATGTGAAAAGTCAATGATCTAACAAATTAAAAGCTATGTGTAGGACTTTCATAAAAAAATATTATTCTGAAATATTTCCAAAATCGAACTTTATTGATTTTCTATGTAACGGTTTTTTTAAAATTTAAACATTTTGCAAGCAACTTCATGTTTTTACTATCGAACACTTGGAATCTTACAAATTTTCATTAAATTTTACAAAAATAAAACTAATTGACAGTTTTTATGTGAGCAACAATAAGCAATTACGCGCAACAAAAGCCACATGTCACAAGAAACAAAAATTGTTGCACAACAAAAATGACATGTCACATGATAAAAAAATTTATCACACCACAAAAAAATGTTGCATGACATTTAAATTTGACTAAAAATTTAATTTAATAATTTCTACGAAAATTTAAATTTTTATAAAGAAAGAAGTCAAGTAAAGAATTATTGCTCAATCATTTATTGAATATATTAAAAACCATATAAGAAGAAATTCAGTCTAATGCTCTTTCATATACACAAACACTCATCAAAATCTAATATTCATTGAATTGGAAAATGCACAAAATCGCTTTGCTGTGATTATAATTTCTCGCTTTTGCTCATATAGAAAGAGTGAGAGAAAAGATTTTAATGTTGAAATAATGAGAAATCACTGTTTCACTCTAATTTTCCACTTCTTGCCCATTGATGCATTAATCGAGCACAATGTACTCTCATGTGTGCTCTTTTTTTGTGATTAAGTGTTCATTCAATGATGATAATGGCATACGAATAAAAGCTATATTGACATACGATCTATGATATAATATATAAAAACAAGTGAACTCTTGTACCAGGAAGGGCTAGAAAATTTCTTTATCATGAGAACAAATCATTTTGCTAGAAAAGAAAATTGCAAGCGAAATAGAGCAAGCAAAAGACCGGAAGGATAATAAAATACGAAGAAATTTTTTAAATAGAATTTAAGACTTCCTTCCTTGCTTTCTTTCTGCTTCTGTTCTCTTTATAAGAAATTGAAACTAGAAAAAAAAAATTAGAGAAAGGGCGAGGAGTTGAAGTAGTAGTACAAGACAAACAATAAATAATTCATTTTTCATTCTTCTTCTTTCAATTTAAGTTCTTGTTGTTGTTTTATATGTAATCATGCTGTGAAGTTGATATTTAGGTTAGATTAGAGTATAAATTGAATGTGAGTGTGTTAGAGATTGTTTACTAAATGACCTGATTGCTTTAATTTTCCCTCTCTTTTGTTTTGATTTGTTGTGCTTGATTGTAATTGGATTTAGATTCAGTGAATTGTAAATTGAGTACTTAGGCTTAGAAATCGATAATTGAGTAATTTTGAGTTCACTTATCTATAATGATAAAATTTGAGAGAAAATAAATGTTTATATAATTGAATTTTACACATTTAGAGATTATTTTCAATTTAAGATCAATTTTTATAAAAATATTAAATATTTAGAACACATCTAAGATCCAAAAATGTTAATCTTGATTTAAAATTGAAGATTGATCAAATTTACGAAAACAAATTTATTAGTATAAAAAATTTTAAATCAAGATCAGCTTCTAGATCAAATTTATTTTTAAAGATCAAAAATGTTGATTAAGTTCAAATTTAAAAAACAAGATTATTTAAATATTTGAAAGTCAAGCTCAAAATTAAGATCAATTCAAAAAACTTAAAGTTCAAGTTCAGAAAGTTTGCAAAAACAAGACCATATTCAAGATCAAGATCAAAATTTTAAATTTATTTTTAAATCTTTTAAAATTTAAATGAAAACTTTCGTCCCATCCTAATCCCTTTTCCCGTTGCATAATGTGAATAAATTTTTTAAATTCAATTCTTTAAAAGGAAAACTTTGAAAGCTTAAAAAGCTTCCTTCCTTCGTTAAAAATAAATAATTCAAATAAGCATCATAAAATGTCCATCAAAAAGAAAAGTCATAAACATCAACTGAAAAAGGAGAGAAGAATTTTTTTATTATTTAAGTAGATCAATAAAAGAATCTTTCTAGTAATACTTAGTAGATATAGTGAAGTGAGAAAAAGGGAGCAGTTTGCAATGTCGAATGTCGTTATCTAATTCTATGAAACCACAAAGAAGTAAAAGAGAGTTTTCTGCAATTGAGTAGATAAGTGTCTTGTATAACTATATATGTATGGTGGTTGGTAATAAAAATAAAGGAAAAAAGCAATAAAAAAGTTCCTTCAAGCAGTAACTGACTTAAAATTCTCTGACATAAATTTTCTCTTTATTTTCTTTTTGAAGCAAGAAAGATAGACAGAAACATAATTCACTCATACGAAATGAAAGGAAGTGAAATAGCAGCTGGATTGATGTGCATACATTGTAAAAGAAATGAGTGTTTATCTTGATCCACTTCATGCTGATAGGTTTTCATATTTTCTGTGTCAAGACTGTCGGGGAGGAAATGTTTAGAGAGATTGAGCTTAGCTATGCAACTGACTTTTTTATATTGTATAAAGGAATTTTGATTGAAGAAAATTATTCAATCGTGAATTTCTTCTTTTTGATTGACTGATATTTTTGAAATCAAAAAATAATGAATTTTTAATTTGAAAAATTCGTTGAAATTAGAAATTTATGTAAAATTGAAAATTTTAAATAAATTTAAAAACAGTTTAGAAAAACGTAAGTAACGTATATTTAAAATTCAAAATTTAAAAACCCGTTAAAAAGATTATTTTTAGTCAAAATTGTCCTTCATTCTTACAATCAAATTTCCAAACTCTTAAACAACATTTTGCCCTCAAGAGCACTTAAAATTTTAACAAGTCTCTTAATGAAGACAAAGTATTAAGCACTTTTCCGACATTTCTAATCTCTCACATCCTTTCCAACTCTCATCAAAACTAAAATCACATGAAATGTTACTTCATAATCTTATTACATCTTCCTTTGCACTAATCACGACTGATAGCATTAAATGTGTCCTTGTTTGTCGCTACATACATTCGAAATCCTCGCTCACAACAATTAATGCGATTAAACAACAGCAGACGATAGTGCAGTGCACATAACTTTCAATTTGGATTAAAACTTAACTAAAAAATTAAGTACAATGCACTTCTTCATGATGCCATGAATTTCAAGTCAAAACTTGAGAAAATTCGTAATATTTTCAATTTCAATGCACTTGGTTGGTCTTTTGTGACTCACTCGAAAAATCCCTTTATAATTTTAAATCTATAAGAGTTCATACCTGAGCATGTGGTTTGAACTAAAATCACTGAAATGTAAAAAATATTTTTTTTGCCAAGAGTTTGTTGATGATTTTTGAGAGTTGCAGCAACATTTTCAGTTTTAATTAAGAAAGGTGATGGAAAAGTTATCATAAATTCTCAAGAGGATGATGTTTTTAAGTGAATGCTGTTGTGGTTGTGGCTGCTTGAGAGAGAAAAGTGGGAAATATTCTTGAAAGTGATAATTGGATGAGCTTTGTAGAGAAAATTTTATGAATGTAGATGAATATTTATGAATGAAAGACTTTTTTTAATACTTGAGTTTTTAGAATTCACTCTTGTGAGAATTTTAGTTTGTTGAAGATTAAATATGAATTTCAAACATTTCTTTTTTTTCGTTATGTTTAAAAAATTATTTTATTTTAAATAAAAATTTTTAATTGAAGGAGTTTTTGAAATTTGGATTTTTAAATTTATGAAATACGTTAAAAAATAAATTTGCAGTTAGAATTATGAATTTAAATACTTAATTATTTTAAAACACTGCCGTCTTCCCTCAGATTTAAGAAACGGTCCTTATATTCGAATAAAAACATGAAATATTGAATAATTTGTAATTTTTTAAAATTTGTTAAATTTTTTTCAAAACTACAAACAAGGGCTGAGAACTCTTTGATCCGAGTTTTTTTTTTTTGATCCGAGATCAAACTGGGATCAAAAAAATCAAACTCGGATCAAAAAAAATTCAAAAACTCAGATCAAAGAGTTCTCAGGCCTTGACTACAAAAAAAACATTAATTTCTTAACGGATTTTTCAAAAGTTATACCTTGTATTCGAATTTCCTTCTAGTCGAATCTAATATCAAATTTTAGGAAAAATTTTCAAATTTGCTTGATTTGAATACTGACGTTCCTTATATCCGAGGAAAAATTGTAGGTAGATTCATTCATCAATTTTAATTTTTAAAATTTCTCTTATTGAAAAACAGTTGAAAACAAATTTAAAAACTTTTCAAAGTTCGTTAAAAAAATATAAAAATTTTTTAAATGTATAAGTAAAACTTTACAGATTTTGTTACGATTAAACTTTTTGAAATTTTAAATATTCGTTAAAAATAAGACAAGTAATTTCTAAGAAAAACAGTTTAATTTTATTTTTAAAACAATTCTTTTGTTATCGTTATTACTCAGCTGATTTTTTATCCGAAAATATTTTTATCAAAACCCTCCTACATCATTCATCTTCAAATATATACAAACAGAGTACAGTCATCCTACATCATCTTACAAAATGCACAAACAACACTTTTATTGACCTTCATACATTTTGGCGACATTCTTTTAAAAAGAAGATATGAAAACAATAACACAGAAGTAAAGAAGCATAAAAAAGTCGAAATGAGTCATAAAACTTTTTTTCTTTTCTTCTGGCTCATATATGTGACAATAGCTTCTGCATCACACATCTGCACAATTTGAAAAATGTAATAAAATTGAATGAATGCCACAAAAATAACACGATAGACTAAAACTTTGTCTTTTTTGTCCCATGAGGAAATTGAAAAAAAAAGAAAATCGTTCAATAATCATAAAAAAAAATTTCTCTTTAAACTTACCCCATTTTTCTCACAAACACCGCCAGCATTTTTAAGATCGCCAGTCCATGCTAATCCCAAAGTTCCCATTTCAAAATCCCTATAGGTGAACATGTATGCAAGGCAAAATTGATCATAGTCTTCCTCTGTAAGATAAAAAGGTTGAGAACAAATGAATGACAATAAATATCAATTCGTTAAGCTCGTAAATCCAAGTAAAAAAAGAAGAAAACAAATGAGAAAGTGAGTAATGAGATAAGAGAGCTGAGCTGAATTAAAATTGGAACTTATGTGATATTTTCGCTTTCTTGAAGACAAAAGAGAAAATTAAGGAAAAAAAAATAAGGGAAGAAAATTGGATGAAGAAGCTATGGGAATTGAATGTGTGGTGAAATGGTTATGTAAAAAGAAAATAAATGGATGAGCTTGAAACAATGCAGTTTAAGTATTAATGATATGGAATTGAAGAGTGAACCAGTTATAGCAAAATTAAAAAAGAAGAACAAAACAATGTTGAAAATTTAAAAAGAAGAACCAAAAAAGTGTTGAAAATTCTTTAAAAAGTATTTTGAATTTTTTAAAAGCGTTAGAAAATAATTTCTTAAATTCTATGAAATTTTAAAAAGACGTTAAAAAATTTTAAATTTCAAAATTTGAAAAACTGTTAAAATAAATCCAAAATTTTGCTAGATTTAAAATTCATTAAAAACACTTGAAATTCTAAAATACGCAAGAAATACGTTAGAATACGTTGAAAATACGTTAGAAAATTTTTAAATTTTTATCTACAAATAAATAAATGTTTTTAAATCTTTTAAGTTTTAGACAATAAAAATTAAAATTCGTTAAAAATTGCTTAATTTCAAATTTAAAAGAATACGTTGATTTCATTTTGCTTTCATAATAAACAGAAAGCTATAAAATTTTATTGATTTCTGAGAATTCTCAACTCCTTTTAACCCCAGGTATTTTATTTTTTCTATTAAACCATAAAAACATTTAAAGTTTCTGCCATAAATTTCCCTTATAATTAATTAGTATGATTGCATTTCATTTGCATCCTTTTCATTTAATTTTTTTCCCTCTTTTCTCATTTTTATTATATCAGCACAAACAAAAACTTTCATTATTTATTTCCTTCCCTAAGTGCATTCCAAGAAAAAGAATTTTCCTATGTCATTGCATGAAATGGAAAATAGCAAACTTACAAATGTGCATTCTCAAGCACATTTTCATTTTATATTATTAAACTTTTTCCATATTTTTTGCATGTTTTACCATTTCAATTTCCCAATTGTGTCTTTTTTATGTATGAACTAAATCGAAGCTATTGAACTGAACTTTATATCAATTTTACATGTGCTTGAAAATTAGATTTTATAATATTTTTTTTTTCTCTGGATGTAGTTGTCTAGTGTGAAATTTTCTATATAAAAAAGACTTACAGAAATATCCACAAAACCATGAAAGTTTTTCTTTTTCTGAAGAATTTCAGAGAGAAAAATTAAAATTTTCATGCCAAAATAATTAAAATGCAGACAAGAATGACTTTGTTTGACCACAATTCATTTTCTACAGGATTTTTACATTTTCATCTTTAAATTATTTTTTATTCATAAATACTGTATGATTGTTTGTTTGAATTTATTTGATTGGTGAAATTAAGAAGATTTAAAATTTTTTATTTTAACGAGCATTTATATTTTAAAAAAATTTTGCATCTTTTCTTTGCTTTTTTAATATGAATTCTATCTTTCAAAAGATTTTTAACTGTCAAATTATGATGCTTCATTTCATTTAAATTATACTTGATTTTAGTCATTCGCCTAATGCAATCCAAAAAATTATACTATTATTTTCGCATCTTTTTCGCATCAATTTTACTTATTTTGCATCTTTTTAGCTATTTCATAAAAATTGAAAAATAAACGACTTCACAATCCATTTGACCAACGTCATACAAAAAAATTCTTCCACTTTTTCAGTCCTTAAACAACATCGAAAAAAATATATGCAGTAAAAAGCGGATTATAAAAATGCTTTAAGCTTTATCCAAAATAAAAAGGAAAGAAAACTTTTTCTTCCTTACTCGTTTTTCTTTTTATAAGTATGTCTGCATCATCATCATCAGCATTTGAGATGTAAAAGCAAAGAAAAAGTTTTTCATTTTCTTTTTTTATCCATCAGTTATGACGCATACTTTTTTCGCGAATTTAAATTTTTGGGCTTAAAATTTTTGAAGTTTAAAAATTGACAAAATTCTAGAAAATTTTGTATTTTTCGTCTTATTTAATTGTATAGAATAAAAACTACAATATAAAAAAATCACTTATTTGCATAATCATAAAATCATGAATAATTTTCATTCGGATTATAAAGGAAAATTGCTTTATGTTGCACACACAAATAATTCTATTCAAATTCATTGTATCCATATCAATGCTGCTTGAAAAATTTTATGGAGTGAAAGAGTAGCTATTGTATACAAACAATATTATGACATTATAATAAGTTTAGTGATGTATGCTTTCTCTAAATCTCTCTATATATATGTGTGTTGTTATAGATTGATGCTAAAATCCTGCACTCATCATTATTATTGATATACAGAGATTTTTTTATTCTGTTATGCATTGTTGGGAAAAAAGTACTAGTTGAAGGATTTTTATTGTATTTATATCGATTCATGTTGTAAAAAAAGAAAAGTTTTTTCTTGATTTGAAATTTTTTAAACTTTGTAATTTTAAGCTTTAACGTATAAAATAAATTTGAATTTAAATTTTTTCGGTTTTTTTGAAAATTTTTAAAATAAAAGCTTTAAAATGATGCTTAACTTCAAATTAAAAAAATAATAATAATAACAAAATTGATATGTTGCGCAATATTTAATCAAGAAATATTTATTACGACTATAAAATTTATAAATTTCACAGTTTTGTCATTTTTAACGCAACAAATGTGTTTTTGTGACACATCACATGTTTCACAAAATTTAAATTTTCAATCAAAATTTTAAATATATGCATTGATTTAATCTTTCAATGTTTAGTAAATTGTTTAGTATTTGTTACTAACTACTGCTTTTAAATCAAAATTACCAAAAATTTTAGGTAAATAATTTTGATCTAAAAATGTTTTGTTTACATTAAATGTCACACAACAACTTTTTGTCATTTTCATTAAATTTTGTCATTTGTTGCTAATTTGTTTGCCCAATTTATTTATAAAATAACAAATTTCATATCAGAAAATCGACAACAAAAAAGTTGTTCAAAAAATTTTCTTATTTTCTTTTAACATAAAACAAAAATAATCAGTCAATTAAGATGTTGAAAACAGAAGAAAAAACAAACAAGACAACAGCAGTACAGCATAAAGAAACTTTTTCGTATATAACAAAAAAATTCTTCATGTTCACTCTTCAACTCATTTTTCAGCATCATACGTGCCAAAATGTAGAGTTCATTTTCCATATATCAAAAACACTCACCTGAAAATAGTTCGAGAAATTTTTCAACACCATAGTTGCCAGGAAAACGATATGATGGATCTTTTAATGCATTCATGTTATGAACTTTTATGCGCTTAATCATAAATGTTATGTTATCAGGTTTTCCATCACTGTTAAAGTCTGAAACGAAAAAAAGAAGAATTTTTTAAAATAATTTTTTGTTGCGTTTCAATTGAAATGGGATTTTCACTCGTGTCATGGACACATGTATATATTGTTAAAACAAGCTTTTAAATTGAATTCTCTTGAACATCATTATTCCTACTTGTCATTATGAACATGAAAATTCAAATTTTTTCATCTAAAATGAAAAATTTTATTGTGAATATTCTTTAATCTAAATATATTTTTATAACGAACTTTTTAAATTTGAAATTTATGATAATTTTTAACAGTTTTTTAAAATTAATTTTAAATGTAAAATTTTATCAAAATTTATGCTGTGCTAATTTTTAAGGTATTTTTAAAAACTCAAAAAATTGGAGAATATAAATTTTCAAATACTTAGAAACCGTTAAATGTCTGAATTTTTAAAATTCTATTTTTTCAAATTTAAAGACAATTTTTTTAAAATTTATAAAAATTCGCTAAAATTCCTCGAGCAGTCAAAACTCTCTTTCAAGTTACCGTCAATATTGAACTTTTTTGTTTCTCTTGTTTCATAATGAATACATGAAAAATTTTCCACGTTCAGTACGCGCGTACTTATAACAATTTTCATTATATGGAAAAAGTTTTCTTTAAAAACAAAAGATGAAAAAGTTACATTTTTTCCTCGCACCAAAAAATTTTTTTTTGTTTTTAAAGTTTTTGCTCCATCATTATAATGAAAAACTTTCAATTCTCATTAATTTTTCTCTCGTTCATTCAATCTACCTTGAATTACATAATCATGAGAATTTTTATCGACATTTCGCATCTCTATGAGCTTTTCAGTTTTCACCTAAGTAAGGTCACCTTCTTTTTTTCATACAATATATGCAGGCTAAACTAACGTAAAACAATAATGTAATTATGAAAACGAGAGTTTTTTATGCTTGCCAACAAACACACACTCGTACAGATCGAAAGAAACTTTTCTTTCGAGGCTTAATGCTTTGTACGTGCATCGACTTTGAAAATGTAATAAAAGAAGCAAACATAGAACCTTCGCATGAAAGTTTTCATCGATGTCTGTAACTTTTTTTCAGCTCATGACTTCTTTGCTATCTAATGATGGAAATTGGTAAAGAATGTGAAGGGGAGGATTTAACAAGGTCTGTTATTGTGGTACATAGAAAAAAGGAGATAAGATGAGCTAGCCAATGACGAGTGTCATTTATGTTTTTTCTTTCTCTTTTATAGTTTTTGTTAAGTTTTCTTTTTCGATTGATTAGGAAAATTTTTATTTGAAAGCTTTTTATTGAAGCTTTTTTGAGGATTTTTTAATTAAAGCTTTTTTGAAAAATTATTAAATTTTTTCTAAATCTTTTTCCTTTAATTTTATAAAAAAATTAAAGGTAAGAATTTTTGAAAACAAAATTTAATGAGGCTTCATAAAGTTCTCTCAAATTATTAAAATTGCAAATATTTTTAATTGCTCCTACATGAATAAATCTCATAAATTCGAGTAGATTAGAGATAAGCAAAATCCAAATATAGAATTTTTTCTGAAGGTTTTTCAACTCTCTTTTTTCTCTCACATATCATAAAAAAGTTTAACATTAAAAATCACTTGTGAGTTAGAAAAGTCAGCATAAAAAATTTCTGCATTGAAAATTAAAAAGTTTTTTTTGCTTGCTTGTTAGAAAGTTTAGTTTGAATAGAAAAACATGCATGTTGAATAAAAATGCACAATTTAATGAAAAGAAAAACTTTTAAAGATGAAAAATGAAAATTTTCAATTAAGTAAAAAATTCAAATAATTTTTCATTCATTTAAAGTTTAAAAATGTTAAAATATTTTCCTTAACGATTAAAAAATTTTTTTCTTTTTATTCATAAAATTCCAGAAAATAAAGTTCTTTTGAAAAACATGAAAACTTTTCCTTTAATTTATTTTTGTAAACAATACAAAAGCAATGTTACTAGGGGAGAGAGCTTCATTAACGGAAGTGTGTGCATTCATGTGTTCTATTTAAATAAAAGAAAAAACATAGACAAAGTTATTGCTTCAGAGAAATTATCCTCGATAATACATAAAAAAATTATTCCTTCTTTAACTAGGTCGATGTGATAAAAGTAGGTCACAAAATTGTGGGCACGAATTGAAATTAAATATTTATAAAGAATGCAGATAAATATTAAAATAAGAATTATTGCACTGTTAGAGTGAGCAAACTTTTACGATGAAGAAAAGGAAAAACATTATTCATTTTGAAATTTTAAAAATTTTATATTTAAATTTTGAAGTTCAAAAATTGAATTTGAATTTAAAAATTAGAATTTTTTTAAAAGTAAGATTTTAAATGACAAATTTGTTTTAATTGTGAAGAGTTGAAACACTTTATAAATTTATAGCTTTGTTAAAAAATTTATAAATTTAACGGTTTTAAAAATTTCAAATCTGAACATTTAAATATTAAGATTTTTTGAAAAAAAAATTTGAATTCATTTTCTAAAATCTTAGAAAATTTGTATCAAAGTTTCATTTATAATTTTTGAACTTAAGATTCGAAATTTGAACTTTAAGTTTAAGGCAATAAAATTTTATAAAAATTATACAGAAAACTTCTAGAATTTTGTTAATTAAATCTTTTTTATCCTCACCTGTATTTTTATAAATCACATTAGCACGTTGCACATGTCTAGTTATTGCCTCAATACTGGCTTCATCGGAGCCAAGTTTCTGAAAGAATGTGTGATCCGCCTGAAGATAAAGCATGCATGTGCTCTTGCGATCGGCCGGCGATCCACTAGATGATGACTTCGTGTGTGGCATATCCATTATATCGTTCTTGATATTTAAATTGACATTGCCCGGCGGATAATAAAGATGTGGACTTTGATTATTCGGATGATGTTTATTATTTTGTCCAGGTGAATTGGCATAAATCAAATCTGGATTATAATTGTTAACAATAATATTTGGTTTTTTAGTCGGACCATTTTTGGTGATAATTTCGACATGTGTTTTATGATTAGGTCGTGAATTTGTCGCAACATTCAATTGCTGATTCGTGGCAGTAAAATTATTATTGACACGATCAATATGAACATTTGAGACAATATTTCGATTAGCTTTTGTGATGATATTTCTTAAATTATAATCACTATTTGGATTATAACTATTGACTAAAATATTTCGATGAATATTCGATGAGGACGATGATGGTTGATCACTTTGATAATCGTCTTCGTTATTGATATTGATATTTTCGCTATTGACATTGATGTGCAGTCGCGTGTTATATGGCGTTTCTAAATCCAATGGAAGAGGTGGATCGGAATGTTGATGATGAGGATCTCTTGACTGCTGCTGCAATACAGAAAAAAATAAATCATTAAATTTATTAAGTCTAGCCTGAAGACAACACGAGATTGAACACAAAAAAAAGTTATATAAAAAAGGCTTGTTTGACGTCAATTTGAAGAAAAAAATTTTCTTGGAAGTTGACGTGTCTTGAAAACTCAATATAAAAGAAAAGGATTTATGGGTGAGTAAACTTGAAACACTCACACAAAAATTGTTATTTATTTTTTAGTAGATTGAATTCTATAAAAAAATATTTGTTGTTACAGATTGAAAATAAATATAATTGAGGGACGAATTGGGAAAATTTTGAAAAAAGGGTAAAAATATTTTTAAAGCTTTCATCAAAATTGAAATTTGAGCTTTTTTAAAAATTTAATAAGAATTAATGATTTTAAAATTTTATTTTAACGAATTTCTCAAATTTAAATTTATAAAATACGTTAAATTTAAAATTTGTATAAAAATTTGTAAAACTGTTCAAAATTAAAAAAAAAGAAATTTTTCTTTCTTTTTAAATGAATTTTTATTTGAAATTTTCATTTTAACGAACTTTATGTTTTTAAATTTTGGAACCATCAAATTAAATACAACATAAACTAATTACTAAAAGTTTTATGAACCATCATTTAATTTAAAAACTGAATCTAACATATCAGAAAAATAAAATCATAAAAATTTTTTTAAATTTAAAATTATAAAATACGTTTAAAAAATTGAAAAGGAATAAGCAGCTGCAAATAAATAAAACAAGTTCATTAAACTGAAATTCATACCCAACCACTAGTGCATATTTTCACAAAAAGTATCAAAACCCCAAGTTTGTTAGACTCATCTTATTAATAGAATTAACCCATATTCAACCAATTTATGCTCCTCAAGTCTTTTTTTTGAAAATGAACGAAAATTACATTGCATGCAAGCCAAATTGAAAGATAAGAAGGGCAAAGAATAAAAAGGAAAAAACCATAAAATCAAATTAAATCCATTCGTCTTGCAGTATTTTTTTTCAATGGTGGTGAGAGAGATAAGTAACAAATGAATGAACGAAGAAAAAATTCTATCGAATTTCTCAATTACTTTTAGTATCGAATAAATGAGGGTAATGAAGGGAAAAGAAAAAGAAGAAGAGAAGAAAAGTGAATTTTGAAATGGACATAAAAATAAAAAACAATTTTTTATTGATTTTTTAAGGGAAATTTTCATTCAGTTTAAGAAAATATTTTTGAAAAAAATTTTAATTTTCAATGTTCTTTGGTTTAAAAGAAAAATAAAATTTTGATAGAATTTTTAGAACATAAAATTTTTTTGGACCCTTAGGCGTTTCTAAATAGGGTGTCAAAAATTTTTTCTCTAATTTTGAAAACGTAATTAAAAAGATTAAAATAAATTTTTTTTCAAAAAATTTTCATGACTCTGTCAGGTTTCAAAAAATTCGTTATAAAGTCATTGAAAAAAAAGTAAAAAAACATTTTTATTCCCTTAAATTTTTCTTCTTCTTTTGTTTGTTTTTATTGAAAAGAAGATTTTATAACCATTTTCTAAATTGTAATTTTTTCTTTGTCTTCTCAAATTCTCGCAATAATATTTTATTATTATTATTTTCATTTTAAACATTTGTAATGAGAAAACAATTGTGTGTGATTCAATAGACGATCGATTTACGAGCATTTTGGTACGCAAAAAAAGAAAAGCGAGAACGAAGAAAAATTCAATTTTATGTATTTTCTGGTTCGCATATCGATGAATTTACATTTTCTCTCGCTTTTTTTTCGTGGGGCGGATGTAAGAATAAATTTATTTTACACATAGCTAAGAATTTTCTTTTCCTCCTCATTTCGATTGTGTGTGTTACATTCCGTTTTGTTAAAAAAAATCATGGGGAAGGGGAATAAAATTCTCGAAACGGTAGTAACGGTAGCAGTGAACGAGAAAATCCTTGGCTAAGGCGACTACGCGTCGAGTGTATTGAATTCACGTTATCTTGCTGTTTCTTATCAATTTTTATTGTGTTTCAAGGTATGGATAAATAATAATTTTTTTTAAATTTTAACGGAAAAATCATCAAATTTGAAAACTATAATAACAATAACTTTCAAAATTTTAACGGATTTCTAGTATTTAAATTTATTTATAAATTTTTAATATAAACAGACTTTTGAAATTTATAAAAAAAAATATTTCTTAGTTTTTCTTGAATTTTTTGGTTTTTCAAAAATATTTTTACCACATAAAGTTTGTCGTTCAATTTTCAGCATATATTTAAATTTTAATTTGTAACGGCTCAAATTTAGAAAAAAATATTTTGTAACAATTTCTAAAATTTGAATATAAAAATTATCATTTTACACCCTGAAGTTTTTATATTTCTTTTACACTCATGTATAAAGCGTTCATGAACGAATCAAACAAGAAGGAAAGAAAAATCTATCCGATAAGCATTATATTTCACTTAAATTTATTTGAATTTATTTATATTCGTAGAATTTTTCTCGCTTTTCTTACTCGCTTCAATCGCAAAGTGATTTTAAATTTGATGATGAAAATATCGATTTTATATTTTTGTTAAAAAATTGTGGAATTTTAAATTGGAAATTTTTCTTGCTTTGCTATTAAATGTATGTCTGTGAGTGAAAAGATTATAATTGAATTAAGCGAAAAAACAGCTCAAGTTTTATTTATTGCTATGAGACGACTTGGTTTGATGATAAATTGATGAGAAAACTGCAAAAGGAGATAGAAAGAGAAAGAGATAGATTGATGACTGAAAGTGTATCAAATTGAAGCTGACAAACTTAAAGAGTTGAATGACTTTTTTTTGTTTTTGTTGAAATAAGAAAAGTATTTTCGAAATTTCAAAAATTTCTTTTCTTTTTGCGTTATACAAAAATTTTTAATATAAAAGTTTTAAAAACGAAAAAAGTTTACAGAGTTGGAAAAGTAGCTACCTACTTTAGATACTTTTCATATAAAAATCTACTTTGTACTTTTATTTTATATGAAAAGTAGATCTACTTTTCCGACTCTGAAATTTTTTATTTGACGTATTTTGAAAAATTATTTTACAGAAAACCGTTAAAAGTTTCAACAGTTTAGATCATAATAAATTTCAAATTTTAATTTTTAATTTGAAAGAATGTAACGAATTTAGGGTTCCAAAATTTTTGAAATTTTATGTTTAATGTATAATAAAAATTCAAGCTCCAAAAAAACCGTTTTAAAATGCATAATAAAGCTTAAAATTTTTTGGAAAAAATTCAAAAGCTAAAGCTAAAAACTTTCAATTACCAAAAAATCAACATCATCAAAAAAGTTAATTCATAACTAAACTTTTTAATATAATAAAAAGTTTAATAATAATTTTTTTAATGTAAAAAAGCAAAAAAGGTAAATTCAATTTATTTACATCACTGCATACATGAAGTTAATAAATCTAGTGAGTGAGTGCAGACACAAAAATAAAAGTTTTCTGAGCATAAAATTATAATTAAATGAAATCAGAGTCAACTTTGTTTTTATCCATGTAGAATACACTTACAATAAAACGATAATTGACGAAGGAAGGAGAGAAAAATTATGAAATTGAATTAGACGAGTGAGAGAATGGAAATTCAGGTCAAACAAACACAGAAAAGTTATGAAATTAAATTAAGTCTAATTGTCATCATTAAGAGTGAAAAAAATTCTTACCTGAAGCCAACGCTTGATGCGCTTATGTAAATTCTTTGCGTTGTCAGTATCGCTGCTACTAATTACATCATCATCATCATCATTTTTTAATAATTTTAATTTATTAAGATTAATTTCAGACTTTTCATTCATTTTATCATCATCATTATTTTTATGATTATCTTGCTGTTGCAATTTTCTATGTAATTTTTCACTTGCACATTCATGTCCATCTTTATGATCATGCACATCCATTTTTACATCACTTAATTTATAAATTATTGTATGCACGCCACTTTTTGGCAATTCATTTGAATATTTATGTGATGGTTCGATATAAAATTGCTCTGCGCCAGTGCTAATTGTACCATCGAATAAATTGTCAACTGTTAGGATGCCATGGACGTGAGAATTTTCGTCATCTGAAATTAGAAAAAAGAAGAAGAAAAAGTTTTTATTAGGATGAAGATAAATGAAAGTTTAATTAGTTGCTAATTCAATTTAACTTTTTAGAAAAATTTTCTCGCTCTTTTTAAAAGAATGATTAATTTGAATGAACATAAATAAAAACATTCTTAATTAGCAAGCAAGAAAAATATTTTTTTTGAAAGGAGTTGAAACTTTTATGATGTTTTAGATAAAAAGTTATAAATAAAAATAATTTAAAATTAAATCCAGAGAGAAAATCACTCAAACGTCAGGCGGCAAATTTTTTGTTGAGCAACAAATAGGCAATGTTGCGCGACTTGTGAAATGTAAACCACATGTCACATCAAACAAAAAATGTTGTGTGATATTTGAATTTTAATAAATTTTTTTATTCTCATTACGCTTAATAAAATTCAAAAAAAAAATTCAATTTTACCGGTTTTTGGAACTTCAAATTTCAATATTTAAAAAGTTCTTAAAATAAGAATTTCGTTAATTAAAAAAATAAAAATGTCAAGAAGTTTTTAACAATTATCAAGGCCTGAGAACTCTTTGATCCGAGTTTTTGAATTTTTTTTGATCCGAGTTTGATTTTTTTGATTCCTGTTTGATTTTTTTTGATCCCAGTTTGATCTCGGATAAAAAAAATCAAAGAGGAATCAAAAATATCAAACTCGGATCAAAGAGTTCTCAGGCCTTGACAATTATAATTAAACCTGATTAAAATCCATCTTTAGAGACAACCTTTTAACCCAAACCCAAAAAAAGCTTAAAAGCTTCAATATTTTTTTTGAAAACCCACAACATTAGTTTTCACTATCATGAATTAAAAATTTTATTTCAGTTAAGAAATCAACTTAAAAAGTAACATTTTAGTGACAAATAAAAATGGCTGTGATACTTTAAAATTGTCATTTGTGGTAGATTCGTTTTTTTTTAAATTTTGATTGACAGTGAAAAAATTGAAAATTTTACTGAATAAATTTATTTCGGTCAATAAATAAATTAATTGCCATTGTTTGAGAAAAAAAGTGGAAAATCTGGAAATTAAATTGATTATTTTTTGATGCATATTTAATGAGATTTTTATTTTTTCTCTTCATTAATATACAAATTGCTATCGCGTGCTATGTGAGTAATGTCCATGAATTCGACTTTCATGTTGAATCTAGAGTAACAAATTTTTATTAATTGATTGATTTCAAGCGTATCTTTTACCTAGTTGAAGTTGTTTTTTGAATAATTAATTATGATCGATTCGACCGAGATGCCTTTTATTTTTTTTATATTTGGTATGTTTGGGAATAATTAGCTAATTGCGATGTAAATCAATCAAAAATAATTTGAGATATGTTATTAAATTGACAATAACTTTTGTATGTAACTGATTTTAAAAATTTAAATTATTGATAAAATTTTATTGATTTTTTTAACCAGTTCAAATTTTCTTAAATTTTTATAAATACCGGATTTTTCAAACAAGATAAAATTTTTTATTTTTTATTGGTTTTCAAAAATTTGAAATTCTGAATTTCTGAAAATCTGAAATTTGAAATTCTTTTATTTGTTAAATTTTACAATAAAAAAATTAAAATAAGAAATTTTCAACAATAATTTCTGGTGTTTTCTTGACAACCTTAAGAATTTTATAAATTTTTTAAATAATTACAAAATAAAAAAATCGTTAAAAACCTCTTTAATTTTTAATCTCAGAAAAAACGTTAAAAGTTTTAATTTTACAACTTTCACCACAAAATAAAACCCATAAAATTCTTTTATTTCTAGGTATTAAAAATAAAACAACAAAAAATAGATCATAAAAAATCTCAGAGTCGCTTCAAATTTACAATCAATTTCGTCAATTTTTTATGAGACTCACTGCAGTTGTAATCTCTCATCTGCCGCACTGTTTTCATTTTATTGATTTTCTTCTCTCTTTCATTGCTAACGAAAATTGATGTTCAATAAAGCCCGTGTTTTTTCTGTTCAACATTTTCTTCCCAAAAGCCATTTGATTTTGAATTATTAAAGTCTTACGCTTACTTTCGCATTCATTGGAGTTCATAATTTTCTTTTTCTTACTTTTTCTCCTTAAAAAAGCCTCAGATGTTTTTGCCTCATTATTTATATTTTTTCCTTGCCAAAAAAAAATTCTTTTCTTCTTTTTCTACTTTTATCATCAAGAACTTTGTGTGAACAAGGAAATGAATGAAAATTTTTCATTTTTTGGCAAGCAGCTATAAAAATGACTGCAACATTTTTTGTGTGTCTGATACTTGCAACCTCTAGACGACGACATTATTTCATCTTCTTTTCTAAGATTTTTCATTTTTGTATGACTTGAAGATAAATGTTTTGGAAGTTTTTATGATTCGTAATTTTTTTGTTAATGAAATTTTTAAAGAAAAAATTATTTTGGGATAAATATTGAACTTTTTATTAAATTCAAAAGTTTTTTAAAATTCTGTAAATCTTTTAAATCAGAAACATTCGTTGTTTTTTAATAAAAAATAACTGAAATTAACGGTCTTTTTTAAAGGTAAATTTTTATAAATTCTTAAATACCGTTAAAATTAAATTTTCTTTATTTTTATTTAAAGCAATTTTCTTAACTTTCTATCAATTTGCTTAAATTCTTCTTATCTCAAAAAGAAATTAAAAATTCATTCAAGAAGTCTCTTTTTAAAACTGATGTTCTTCCGATTTTCATGCAATATTTTTCTTCTACATCAATCGAACTTAAAAAGGAAAAACAAATTGATAAAAAGCAAGCAATGAACTTTGAAGTTTACATGAATAATTTAAGTCATGTTTGAAGTCACAATTTCTGAACACTGAACTGAAATTCTAAAATTGAATTCTATTGGGCTTCATTTTTAATTCAGTAAGGAAGAAAGGAAGGAAGCACAAGATAAAAATAAAAAAATTCTCAAATGTTGTCGCCTTAACAAAGTCTTAAATTCCACACGAAAAATGTTTAAATAGTCAAAATCCTGAGATGGAAGTCTAAACAAAAATGCCAGATTAATTAATTCCGCAAAATTTATTCCCATCTGCATGAACGCCTCAAATAACTCAAAAAATCTTTCTTTTCTTTATCTGTATTTTTTTAAGAAAAGAATAAAAGTTGTCACTTGATTCATGTCATGAATTTTTGATTTCTTACTCACACTTTTGAATTCCCGATAGCGCGAGAAAATGAAACTGAAGGGAAGAACTTGATATCATGGACATAAATGTGTAATTGTTGGAAAAGTTTTAAAAAAGTTTTGAACTTTTTCAAATTCCAAAAATTTATTTTAAACAATTTTTCTAAAATTTACCGGACTTTTTAATTTTAAATTTTTAAAAATAATAAATTTCTGTCAAATGAATTTAAAATCAACGAATTTTTGAAATTTATATTATTGAAAAAAATTAGTTGTAATTTTTTTAAAATCTCGTTCCATCCTTTTTCTTTTAAAAGAATTTTGTGTACTTTCTTTAAAAAATTTGAATGAAAACATTTTCAAGATTTTTTCAAGCAAAAGTGAATGAACAAGACGAGATAGAATAAGAATCTAATTCTTAGAGTTCAATTAAGCGTCAAATAAGATGTAGAAGAATACGCAACAATGATTTGCTCTACGCACTCTAACTTCCATGTCAATGAAAATAAGCAAAAAAGATTGGACTTTATTTGTGTTTTTTATTAGAAAATTTCCGGAATAGAAAAAAATATTGCAAGTGATGGTCAATGTCATTCTTCGTTCTACATTTTTATGATTTCCTTGTGATTTTTATTTAAAAAAATCATTTTAAGCTTCAACTGAGCGTAAATGGATGTCGTGTAAGCTACCGTGTCACATGAAATGACTATAAATAAAATTACAAGACAATCAGTCACATTTAAGGCAATTCATAATTAGATTTTTTTTGCAACGTGTATCAATTAATATTGAATGATGTAAAAAGGAAATTTTCAAGTCTTTCAAGGCAAATTTGTAATTAAAATCATGAGGAGATTTAAGTTGGCACGTGTGAATTGTAATGAACAAATATTTTGAACTATTTAAATCCAATAAAGCACTTAATGCGATTTGGTATTGCATATTGAGTTGCTATATGTGAGCGATTGACATTGGGCAAAGAAATATATTCAAAATTGACCATGACTTGATCAAAATTGACATTTATGGAATTTTTTAAGGATTTTCTTGTTATAAGTTGTAACTTTTAAACAAATTTTAAATTTAACGAATCTATAAAATTCAAAATTTCATAACAAATGTACTTTTTAAAAATTTCATATTTAATAGTTTTATAAGAGAAAATATAAAATATTATTTTTGAAAATTTTCAAAATCATAATAATTTTTTTAAAATTCAAATCTGAAAATTCCGGTAATTTTTGAATTTCTGAAATCTTAAAAATTGATTGATTTTGAATAATTTTTAAATTGTTAGCTCAAATTTAGTTATATTTCAAAATTAAAATATTCAAATTTAAAAAGTTTGTTTTTTTTTTAATTTTCTCAAAACAATAAAAATCGCTTAATTTCTTTAATTTTGATAACTATTAACAACTTCCTTTCAACAATTAGGTTGAGCAAACAAATTTTTTTCTTACAAACCCAAGAAATTACCATCAAATGGAGCAATTAGCTTGAGCAAAAAAGCGTTTATCACGAATTATACATTAACATTTCTCCCAACTAACCAAATTCAGCATAATCATTGTTGACTATTACATAAAAGGCAGCAAAAATCTTTCAACTTACTCTTTGCAAATAATATAAGATGAAACTTGCATAATTAAGCAATATTTTACTACAACGTAAAAGAGAAAAACTTTTAAACAAATTTGTTCAATGTTCGCTCGATGGTTGCCTAGTGAATATGTAAATAAAAGCGACACAAAAAGAAAAAAAAAAAGATTTCTTGTAAGAAAAAAATCGAGAGCATGAAATAAAGTGAAACTTTTGTTTTTCTTCCGTGTTTAAGTGTTTATTTAATTTGTCAAAAAAGAGAGCTGAATGATGAATAAAAGCAAATGTTCGAATTTATGTTTGAGTGTGACAATGTTGAAATGAAGTGATTAATGGAGAAATTACACAATAGTTTATTTGTTTTGGCTTTAATGTTTACAAAACGATAAAGGAAAAGTTATTTCATCATTATTTTGCGATTAGTTGACTTTTACCTTTCTTTTGAGATTTAATAACTTGTGATTTATTTTTCATTTTTAGATGTAATTGAGCGCATTAGAATTATTTTTATAATTATGATAAATTAACCCGGAAATGATTTTTTAATTTTGAATATTTGAAATACGTTAAGAATTATAAAAATTTAAAAATCAAAATTTTATTAAATTTTTATTATTTTGATTTAAAACTTCAAATTTTTCATCGTTTTTTTCATTTTTTAATGTTGAAAAATTACTATTTAATAAATATATCAAAATTTCAAATTTTTAACAGTTTTTTCAATTTTGAAAATTCAAAATTAATTTGATAGTTATTTTTAAAATTTCATAAAAAATTAAAAATTTTATAAAAGATGACAAAAATACTAAATTTTAAAATCTGCAATTTTTGTCTCCCCATCATTTTCCAACATCAATTTTTTCGACCCTTCTATCTTTCATTTTTCATCAGTGTCTGCTCATTTGTTTTTAGTCTTTTCTTTAATTAAATCGATTTATCATTCTCCAACCTTCTCTTGTTTTCTCTTCTATCTCATGAAAAATTCAATTTGAAAGAAACAAATTATAGAGCAGAATTTTATCTGCTATGAATTTTATACAACATGAAAGTCAACATTTATGATGACCTTACACTGCCATCTAGAATGCTAATTTAAATTTTTTTTCTTGCCCTTTAATTCCCTTACTGATCTCTTGAGCGTCATAAATATTAATATTACTTTTCATTCCATTTCTAATTTTGCCTCAGAAATGCCTTCTATATGAAACTTTTACGTCGTGATAAATAATCCAAACTTTTCTCTCTTCCTTGCCTTCTCTTTTCACTTTTTTTTTCGCAGTAATTTTCTCCTTCATACTAGGAATATTGCTGCTGCTGCTACTGCAAAAGTGAGAAAGAAAACTTTTTTAATTACTCCCGAGAATAATTTTTTTTCTCTCCACTTTAATAACGTGAAATTTTTTTTCCTTTTCTAATTTTTCATAGTGGAAGTTGAAGATAAACAGTTTTTTTTTTGAATTTATATCTCATTAAAATTTAAATCACCAATGATGCTTCTTTTTTAAAGAAAAGCTCTTTTTTGCGACTAGCATATTTTTTAATACAAAAGTTTTTTCTCTTTGACAAACTTTTTAATATTCGCTATGAAAGTTCTTGTAGTCGTCTTCTGACCTTACTGCTTAATTCATTTTTTCTTTATCCTCTTTTGTGCTACTTAACTGAAAAGTTTTTTTTTGTTTTTCTGTTTATCATAAGAAACATAAATGAAAGAGATGGAAATTTTTTGGATTTTAATTTTATTTTAAAAATATTTTCAGTAAATTTAGCACAATTTTTAAATTTTAGTAACACATTCCATTTGAGTTGATAACGGTATTGTCAAATTTAAATTTGATCTAAAACAGAACTTAATTTTTGAACTGATCTTACAATATAGATCTTAAAATTGATCTTGATCTTGACCTTAAATTAAAATTCAATAAAAATCAAATTTTTTTGGGAAATGTTTAAAGAAAACTTCTTTTTCATATTTTTCTTTGCTTGATTTTGTTTTCCTCTTTTGAATTCATTTTTTCTTTTATTAATTTCTTTATTTGAAGATGAAATTGAGGAAATTGTTTGTTCGAGGAAGTTGAGAAAGAAAAAACTTTTTATCTTGCGGCTGTTTTCTTGACACAATTGTACAAGAGAAAAATATAAAGTTTAGACTTAATTGAGCTTTCTTTTTAGATTCTAATTTTGAGTGACAAAGGGAAATTTTCAGTTGTGGTAAAAAAATTTTTTTTGCTGTCCAATTGCAAATATTGAACTTTTGTCAATTTTCATTAAACTGTCTCAAATATTCAATAATCTGTCAATCGTAAATTTTACAGTAATTCACTTTCATAAGAATGAACGGTTTAAGAATCCGCAAACAATAAATCAAAAAAAAAATTACAATCAAAATGTCAAAAATTTCTTCCGTTATAGTCTGCAAATAATTCATTGCCAAAATTGACATAAATTTAAAGAAGACAAGCGAAAAAAAATTTCATTACGATTGTCGATTTTCTTCATAATTCATCATCATCACTCTGTTAGATTTGCTGTATTAAATTTTCTTATTCTTATCTCATCATGAGATTTGGAATTTCAATAGAATTCATTAAATTGATTCTTTAATAAATGACTTATATTTATCAAATAAGTGAGTGTAAGTAATTGACTGCAGATGACGAACTTTTTTAGAAGATTTATTTAATGAAAAATTCTTTAATATTGGAAAAAAATTATAGGAAAATATTCTTTAATAAAACTACCAAACGTTTAGTACATGTTCTTAAATATTTAAATTTTTAGTAATTGTTCTAAATTTAAATATCTAATGGAAAAATTTTTATAAGGAATTAAAGAAATTCTCAAAAGGCTTCATTTCAGTTATTCTGTTCAAACATTGACTAGCTTATAGATATAGCATAATGAAAGATTTTGGTCATTTTATGCTTCCTTCTTATGACAAAATTTTAAAAATAAAAACAAAAAAATCCACAAAACATCATCAAATCCCTTTCTTATTACCAAGTACTCTAACGATTTTCCTCTAGGAATAACCTTTTCTAGAATTTTATTTCATCAAAACTCACCTTCAAGTTTGCCAGTGTAAACTCTAGTGATATCATAATCCATAGGACCGTCAGTATTTTCGATGATGATGTCTGGTGTGAAAACTGAAGTTGGATCTTCTCTTAACTCAATATTAAAATGTCTATTTAAAAAAGAAAAAAATTAATTAAATTTTAAAAATTAAAAAACTGTTAAAAAATAAAAATTTTTCTCATACCTATCATGAGCTTTGAAATTGAACTTGATGACATTGGTTGAGCCGTAGTGTGGTGAGAAATGATTGTAATTGATTTCTCTTTTCCTTCTTCGTCCAGACTCGTGAACACGATGGGCTTGCTCCAAGGCATCTCGACTGAAATGTGCAGGCTCCCAATGGCGAATGAATGAGTTTATTTGTGATGGCACGTGACCTTTAAAATAAAATCAGAGAAATTTTCATAAATTTTTGCGAATTGCTTATCATCACTCAAACATTCACCCTCAAAAATTTTATAGCACAAATATTTTCCCATACATTAAAATTTTTAACTGCTGATTAAATTTTCCTTTTTTTCCTCACTTCCCTTATAAATTTACAAACATACATGAATTTCTCCCCATTTTATGAGAATTCATTTTGAGTCTTTTTTCTGTGTTATTGCCATGATGGATTGTAATTAACAATGTTAAATTCCCAGTTTGATCATAAAATTTTTCTCTCACATTTTATTTAAGTAAAAATGAATTTAAGTCTCAATGCGATGAAATTTTATTTTACTGGGAAATTTTTGTTGATTTTTTTTGCTTTGAAATTTGATTTTAATTAATTTTCAATTATGAATTTTTTTAAAATTAACGAATTTGAATTAGTTGAATGATCAAGTCTAAATTGACAAGTTTCAATTATAAGAATGAAATTGAAAATAAATTCAATGTTTTTTTAAAAAAAGTTTCGAATTCAGTTAAAAATTTTAGGTAAACAATGAAGTTAGCTACAAATACAAATTCAAATTCATAATGTCAGTTATTTTAGAAATAAAAAAATTTCAAATTTTTTATATTTTAAGTTCAGAAAAAAATAATAAAATTTTTTAACGAAATAATAAAATTTTTCTATTTTCACCATAGTGTTAAAAATTTCAAGACTTCTTTTTTTGAATTTTTTTCTCACTTGGTATCTAAAAATAACAAATTAAACTCATAACAAACAGCAACTTTTTCATTCTGAATTTTTTCCTACTTTTTGCCATCATTAAATGTTTATTTGTGGGCTTTTAAAAATAGAAGAAAAGAAAAACTTCTTTTACCAAAAGTTGAAATTTGCCACCAACTTTTTGTTTTAATTTAGCACAAAGTTTTTTTTGATTGACTTACAGTCAAATGATTGAAGTTTCTTTCAAAATATTTTTATAATTGGTTTAAAAATCTTGATAAATTTCAAATAATTATCAACCCTTACAAGGTGATTTCACAGCATGATATTCACAAAACACTGCACATGAAACAAAAAAAAATTAAATTTTTTTTCTTATGAAATCGAAGCCTTGCGAGCATGAATTGCATTGCATTCATTGCCCTAGACCTTCACATACATAATAAAATAATTATAAAAATAATTTTATCATCATTACATCATTTAAACTAGTGTGGAAGTGACTTGATATGCCGGAGTTATGCTCACTTGGCCATAAACATCACACACGCGAAAATAAAATGCTGAAAAGCTTACAAAATTGCCTCTCTCATCATGAGATGATCTCGAAGAAGCGATAAAGGTCGACTCATGTTTTATTCAATCTTTTCTCTCTCTTATTCAAGAGAGACTTTTACCTTCCACTCAAAAGATGCATGTGCTTAGCAACAACAACAGTGTCAAGTGCGAAAAAGAGACATGCGACAAGAAACTTTACTTCTTGTTTAACACATTTTAAATTTTTTTGTTCTTTTCTTTTAAGGAATGAAAAGTTATGTAATGAATTAAAAGTAAGTGAATTAATTTAAGAAGTTACAAGCAATAATTCTTCAATTTTTCAAGAGTATTCTTCAATTTTTTTCCATTTTTATTAAAGTGTCAAGAAACTAATGCTGCTCTAACTTTTCTCACTAGCTATCTAAAAATAGCTAATAAAAAACACATAACAAATATTTCTGAACTCAATGAACTTTTTTCTCACTGTTTTTTGCCATCATGAAGTGTTTAATTATGGGCTTTCAAAAATAGAAGAAAAAGAATTTTGTAAAGTTATATTTTCAAAAAATTTTATTTTTAACGTATTTTTAAAATTTAAATTTTAAAACTTTTTTTATGTAAATTTAATAAATTAATTTTATACCAAATATTTTGAAATATTCTCAGTTTTTATAAAAAAAAATAAAAATTTTTAAAAATAATTCAGAAAAATTTCAAAACTCAAAAATCCGTTAAAAATATTTTACTGTAATTTATTTAAAATTTATTACTGATTTATTATTCATAAAAAATGAATTCCAAACATATTTGAAAAAAGAACTTTTAACATACCTCTGTTAATTCTTCTCTCTTTCTCACATAATCAAATATTACAAAAAGGTAAGAATTTCTCTTATGTTAAATGAAATGAATGAGAAGTTCTTCATTCTGATTTTTCAGTTGTATTTTATTGTTGTCTGTACATAAAATTTGCATTATTTATTTTTTTCTTTCTCACTTCTCGCTTAACCGCACCTCACTTCAGAAATTCAGAGATAGAAAGAATAAAAAATCTTTGTTTGTGCATTTCTCACTCTTGCTTGCAATAAACACATCAAAGTGCATCCACAATTGACATTTTATTTTCTTTCTTTCTCATTCATTTTATGAGCATTTCATGTAGAAGAGAACATACAACAAAAGAACTTAGAGCTCTTTTGTATTGATGTTAATTCAAGCGGAAGTCAACACACACATAAAAAGAGAAAAGATTTGCATTTTGCATTGTTTTAATTAAGTGCATGGAATTTTTACAGCTGACTTCATTTCTTCTTTATGTCACACTCTCATTGTTTGTCTTTAACCTCATCTTTTTCTTTTATTTCTACTTTGTGGTTTGTTGTAAATTAAGAACACTTCAAATAAAAAAAATTTCTCTTGAGTACTTTTAGACTTTTTATTTTTCTTCGAACCGCAGCAGCACATGATTTATCTATCCTTGACATGGACTCTTAACTGTTGAAGTGTTGAATCAACTTCACTTCTTTCTTCCCTTATATAACAAACAACATAGCAATTTACCCTACACACACATAATGTCGACCACCCTGTATACGATTAGCGCTTTAGTGCTTGAGGCCAAAATCATTTGAGAGTGGAATAAGAAATTGAAGCTGAAGTTTCGTTACTTTGAGAGTTTTTTGAGTATACATATTAAATTAAACTCATAGGGGAATTGACACGAAAGTTGTATAAGAAGTAAGAAGAATTAATGAGCTTTCAATTAGAATAAAAAATTTCAAAATTTCAGTTTTGGTAAAATTAACATATTTAACGATTTTTTTAAATTTAAGCAAAGGGTGTGAACTTTATCAAAAAAATATCAAAAAAGTATCAAAAATTTGTATGGGATTTTTAATAGTTTTTTGATAATTAGCATGAAGTAGCCTGGAAAATGGAATTTTTCCAACGCATACTTTATGAAAATTATCAAAGCACCCACCCCTTGAATTTAAGTTTGAAAAAATTAGTCACAGTTTTAAAAGTTTCATAATTTTAGAAAAAGCTATTCAAATTTTTTGTTTACAAATCAAAAGATTGAAAATTCTTTCAAAATGGACAATAAAAATAATTTAACAAAACGTTAAAATTTTAATTGTAAACTTTTTCAAAATTTTGAATTTTTTAATAAAAATTTTAAGATGAAAATTTACATACATTCTTAATTAGAAAATTTTTTCAAAAAGGGTATTAAAATTTAAAAAATACGTTAAAAATCCAATTTTTTTTCTTAATTTAAATTTGTTATTTGTAAAATTTGATAAAATTTCAAATCTTACAAACTGTTGTAGTAATTTTATTTTCTTCAATAATTTTTCCCCTTTGCAACAACAAAACAAAATTAAAACAAATTACAGTATAGACAATCAACCAACAACTTCAACATTCAATACAATTTTTTATGTATTTCGTGTACCCGTGAACACGTGAGAAATTTCGAAATACATAAAAAATAGACATTGTCTATTAGAGTATGAGAGAGAAAGAAAAATTTTGTATTCTCAATTGTGCTTTGCCTTCTTTTGTATTTTATTTTTTGTTGTTGTAGTAAAAGTGTGTGTACGTTTAAAATGTAGAGTGAATTTAATTATTCATATGAGAGATAAATTGTAAATGTAAAAATAAGAAGAAATGAATTGCTTCAAATGCGTGTGTGTAAAATAAAACTTTTCATGTTGGTAATGATGGAAGAATTTATTGAAAAATAATTTTTTCCTGTGATTTTTTTTATTTTGATGATGATTGTGGGAAAGAAAGTGTCATTTGGCTTGATGATTTCAAAAGTTTTTTTATTTTCTATCAAATCTAACAAATCTAGTTCATTGAAATGGAAAATTTTAATTCCAATAGAGTGAGAAAAATAAATAATTGTGACATTCATCACTTCCTTTCAATTGATCACATTTTTAATTTAAATTGCTGAGAGAAATTTAAATTTATACTTGCTTTTTAATTATTAAAAAATTTAATCTTGATGAAGTTTTTGAATACTTTTAAAATACAAAACCATTAGAAAAGGACCAGTATAACATAATTTCTTGTGAGCGAAGAACGTAAATTATAACTTCAAAAGTGAATTTTCTATTTCAATTCTTTTATTCAATGTTTAAAATTTAGAGTTTCAACTAAAATTAAATACATTAATTATATTTCCTAATAAATTCATAAGAGCTTACATTTGTATGTCCGTTCACCACGGCTCACAGAAAGGAAAAGAAAAAATTAAGCACTGAGCAACCCCGAGCAAAAGTTTTATTGTTTAAAAAAATATAAACAAAAATTTAAACTTCAAAAATTCGTTAATTCGTAAAAGAATCTTTTAGATTTAATTTTTTTTAGAATTTATACCTATTTAAAAAAATTAAGACTTTTATTAACTTTTTAATCTTTTTTGAAAAATGAGCTTCTAACTAAAATATTTCATCATCAATTAATAACTACTATTTAAAAACTGCAAATTATAAGTAAATTTCAAAAAAAATACGTTAAATCAAAAAATTTGAGAAATTTTGTTAAAACAAAAATGTTATAAATTTCACAAAATTGTATAAAAATATCAAAAACTCATCTGTACCAAAAAACTTTTCCATTTATTGTTTTGTTTAAATATAAAAATATAGAGCAAACAAAACAGTTTTGAATTTATAATAAAATAAATACAAATAGATTATTCATTTCCATTCCATTCCAATCGATTAATGAAATCGAGAGCAGTGAGTTGTAGCTTGCAACAAAGATCCAATAATAATAATAGTAATACAGTATGTGTAAGTTCATTAAACTTGTAGTGTGTACGAGACACATATGCACAATAGAATAGCGCGAACATGTCGTATAGAGCTTAAATATTGTGCCCGACATCGAAAAAACATAATTAGTTATGGTTTAACAAGCAGCTAACTGTTATTTCGAACACACTAAGCTTTCGCATAATTTGTTACACATGAAAATCAAGTTCCAAGTCCATAATCATCGTTATTTAATTGTTTCAGCCATTTTCGCCCGTGACATGCGACTCTTTCTTGTGACAATCGTTAATTGTCTTTCTTCTTTTTTTTGCTTCTTTGGTCATTCATTCAATTTGAAATTGTCATGTGAATGGTTTTGAAACTTCTTCTATGCTTGCATGGTTAAAAGTTGTTAATTTTTTCTAGTTTTGTACAAATTATGGGAAGGAATTGAGAAATGTTTTCATTTTATTTCTTGTTGTTGTTGGTTAAAGAAGGGAAATTGTTAATTACATTTTTTCTGAGTCATTTATTATTCATTGATGATGAAATCTTTTAGTTAGAAACAAATTTTATTAAAAAGTTGGTATGAAATTTTATGTTCAACGGAAAAATTTCATTTTAAAGTTTTAACAGATTTCAAATTTTTAAAATTCAATTGATTGAAAATTTGTTAAATTTTTAATTAAAATTTACAGTATTGTAAAAATATGAATGGTTTTAAAATTTCTAAAATTTAACGAATTTTGATAATTTTAAATTTAACAAACATGGAAATTTAAATTTAACTGAAATTTCAAATTTATTTAAAATTCAGTAAATTATTCTAAATCTGATAAGAATTTTTATAACAATAATTCAAATATTCTTTCTTTAATATTTCTCTATAAATTCATCAATAATTATGAATTTTACAAAATAATCAGCATAAAATTTTTTAACCTAAATATTATTCAAATAATTTTCACAGTTAAATAAATTTTCTGATGAAACAGAAAAATGTTTATTTTTTGGTGATGATTACAGGAAATTTCAACTTCCTACACACAAAAATGTGCAGAAATATTTTTATCTAACTTTCCAAATTCCTAAAAAAAATTTATTTTATTTTAATATTAAAAAAATTTCTTCATTGACAAAATTTTTTATTTTATGAATCATCACTAAAAATTCTAAGAAATCTCATTGTCTGCTCGGTCATTAATTTCATCATATTAAAATTCCCACATGGTGAAAAAGTAATTTGTAAGCCAAAAATATGAAAAATGTTCCGTTGACTTCTCGTCTAACAAAAGCTTGTCATCATTCTATTTAAAAAGTTTCAATGACCTTCCTGTAATGCACAGTACAATTAAGCTTCTATAATTATACGGAAAAAACACTAAAAAAGTTAGCAAAAAAATTTCTAATGCTGTCAAATTAACAGTGACTTGCTAACAAACGTGAAATTGGTTTTAATTCTTAACTGTTCTTTTCTCAAGTAATTGATGATCAATTTTTTTCGTAATTAAAACCAATAATTTCTGCTGTTTTCATGCAATTACTAACAAGTCCGAGGAAATAGAAATTTTCTCTACTTCCAACTTTCAACCATTAATCAGCCTTGACCTTTCTATAACGAATATTTGCAGAAATGAAATTTGCTGCATCACAAAAACATTTAATGCTGCGTCATTTCACACTCATTTTTATGAAATGTGAAATTTCTTTTTCAGTTGAGGATTTATAACTTTTATTTAGTCGGCTTTTGCGTAATATATTACATTTAATTAAATAACAGTAAAAGAAATGGCTGGAAGTGTCTTGAGGATTACTTGGCAGATTTTGGCTTTTGTGTGTTTCAAATGACAAAAGTGAAAAAGATTTTCTTGTGAAATGTGAGCAGATAAAGCTTAAAAAATTGTTTGAAAAATTTTTGAATTTGAAAAAATCGTTATGTTTTAAATTTTTAATTGTTTTTAAAATCAAATTTTTTCTTGTTGGAATTTTTAAAAAAAAAATAATTTTTTGAAGTGTTAAAAAAAGTTTCAAAAACTGTTTAAATTTTGAAAATACGTTAAAAAGTATTGATTACCAAAAAGTTAAAATTTAAATGCTTTTATTTTAAAAATAATAACCGAATTATTGAAATTTTTAGTATTTTAATATCATCAGTCTTGATCTTTAAATAAATGATTCAACAAAAAGCCATTATTACTTGGTGACAAGGCCAAGCAACAAAGCAAAGCAAAAATTATCTAGTCAAACAGAAGAGAGTGAGATAAATATGGACCAAAGTGTAGGAGTCATACGGCAGTCATCGTTCGGTATATTCCAAAATGGAAAAAAACTCACAATGAATATTTAATAAACACTTTTGTAATGACACAACTCTCGTCATTATTTCGATGTCGATGTACTTTTGAGTGAACTGCAAGTTTTGAATTTTAATTTATGAAAAGAAAATAATGTGTGTGTGGCATAAGAATAATTTTATGATGAAATATTTTTCTCATTCTATTCACATACAGGAAAGTGTCGGCAGATAAGTAGATAAAAAATTGACGACCGACAAAAAATTTCATTGTTTCATTATTCATTAAATATGAGAAATTTTCAATTTCCATTTCTACTTCTTACAACTTTGCTGATTTAGAATAAAAGAGAATGGCAAAAAAACACAAAACCTCAATTTTTTCTCACTCATTGATTTATTTTTCTTTAACTGTTATTTTCGCTACAACATTTTGACAAATGCTGCTAGCAGAAAAAATTATTCAAACCGCCAACACACATAAGAATTAGAAAAAAAAATAAAAGAGACAAAAATTTATGCAGAGCCCGCTTCATTGTGTGAATGAGTCATGCTTGCTTCGTAAATTGCTTCGTGTGCAAATAACAATAATAATCTCATGATTTATGCAAATATTTAGATTTATGACTAGTTAGTTAAACTAATGAGAATGAAAAAAAAATCAATATTTTTGAAATTCTTATGAGTGTTAAATTTTTGGTAAGTTGTTTGTTGATTTAATAAAATTTGTCAATTGACATTTGGTAATTCATTAAAGAAATATAAAATTTTTGTGTAGGAATAAAATAAAGTTTAATAAAGAAGCAAATTTATTGATAATTTTTGACCGTTAGATTTGAATTTTAGATATATTGCAAAAATTCAATGAAAATTTTAAATTCTCGTACCGTAAAAAATACGGAAAATCTCAGAATAAAAGTAAATTTTTTGTTCAAACCAAGAAACTTCAAATTTAACTTAAAAAAATCCAAAATTATCTTTCGATTAACCTTGACATTTGCCTACGAATTTTCACAGACATTTCTATACAAAAAACTAAAAAAAAGTAATTTGAATAAATTAAGACTTTACCATCATCTCATCATTCAACTTATGCTCAACTACAAAAATGTAATTCCATAAGCCACTTTAAGTGTCGGCATTAACCCACAAAATGCCCATTAATTGACCAAATGCCCTTTTGATGCCCATAAAACATTATTTTCTCTCTTTTTCCCGTTTCGCTAGAATCATCGATTCAATTCACCTATCATTAAGCCATTATTTCCGCAAAATTTCACAATAAACAACAAAAGAATGAAAAAATATAAATATCAATGGCTCATGATCATGATCATCCATTATTAGGTAAAAAACAAAAATATAAAAGAAAAAATATCGATTGTAATGTGAAATTGTGACAGATAATTGCGAGCGGCACTATATTCTTATAGAAGTTTTTATTTATTTATTTATTCAAGCGGAAACAATAATAAACACAATAGAAAGAAGAAATGTGAGAGACAAGGTGAAAAAACTTTGAAAAGTTTAATAAAATATTTAAACGTTTTTGTTCTGAAATATGATTTTTCAATTTTTTACTTAATTCTATAAAAATTTCATACATATTGTTTAAAAGATATTTAAGAATAAATAATAAATTTTTATTTTAAAAAACCGTTAAAATTAAAAATTTTCAGAAATTCTTAAAAAGTTGTAAAAATCAATCGAAATTGGAATGAAAACACCTTAAAAGACTTTAAAAATGAAAAGAAATTAAAAAGTTATGAAAGCTTGCTATAAAATTTAAAACTAAATTATCCGTTAAATTTAAAATTTTCCACAAAATCTAAATATTCGTTAAAATTTATCAAAATACCATAAGAGCTTAAAATTTTTTAAAAACTTTATAATTTCACCAAATTTCAAATATGTTGAATAAACTAAAATTTTAAAGTAAAATAATACAACATTGATTACAAAAGAACCAACCCTGTATCGATATTGATCCACTTTTTTTATTGTGCTTTCTCAAGTCAATATCTTAAAGTGTCAAAAGGTAGCAAAATAGAAAAGCTGAAAACAAATAATAATAACAGTAGTGTAATGTTCACTCGTTAGCAAATAGTTCTAGTAAAGAGAGAAAGAAAAGAAAATTTATGCAAATTTCTACCTTCACTTCCCTTTTTAGAGAGTGAGCAATTCAAGAAAGTGTGTAGAGTTGCAATTGTAATTGATACTTGTGACTTACTCTCCATAAACATTTACACAAATTTGCATATTTCAATGCTATATGAAGGAAGTAAAATGTTGATGAAATCCTTTAAAAATAAATAAGAATTGATGAACTTGAAATAAGAGAAATTTCCATCTTAATTGAGAGTCATTTTTGTTATTGCAATTGCACTATAAAAAGCTTAATGATGAATCATTATAAATCATTTATAAATTTCATAAATATGATGGTTGAAGATCATGAAATTAGAGGCAATCGATATTATGTAAATTGTTTTTCAATTGGTTCAGTCTGAAATCAATATTATAGTTGAATAATCATCTGGGTGCCTGCGTCTTTCATTTTAATGCTCAATAAAATAAAAAAAATATGAGAAAATTTATTTATTAACAACTTTTTTAAAATGATGCAAGGAGTGATGCAAAAAAAGACGCAAAAAATATGCAAAATTTAAAATACAAAAAAAAATGTTTTTGGCTTCAAATTCAAATTCATAAATTTTTACTACTTTATGGCTTTTTAAAAATGACCCAAAAAATTTTCAAAAAATCATACAGGAAAGATGCAGAAATTGATGCAAAAATAAAGTAAATGATGCAAAAACTGAACAGCTACGGAGAGTGACATAAAAATTGATTTAAAGTTGAAAAGAAATACGTAAAAACATAATTTCAGTTTCAATAAATAATTAAAGCCTCATTTAGAACAAAATTCTAGAAGAAAAACTTTACATAAAACTTTTTAAACTTACAAACAAAATAAAAAATTCAAAAATTTCCCTTCAATAAACTTTTTCTCTTCTGTCAAATTTTTCATGAATATGGAGTTCATTAATTCCCTCCGAATGGAATAAAAACAAAGAAGAATAAAAAAAGGTAAAGGCAGAAAAAATTAGTAAAGCATAGCAGTGTGCCTAATAGCCAACCAGAATGAGTGAGAGATTGGTATAGGGCAGCAAAGTCATTTAACATTAAATCTATATACTTTTTTTTCTGTGCCATAACAATCAATCAGGCGGCTTAGAGAGCAGAGCTTGTATATTTATTTAGTTTAACATTTTTGCGCCTTTTGTTTTGTAGGCCAACCGCGTCAGTAAGTAGAAGTTTTGTGTGCAGTGTGAATTTAATACTTACAAGGTTTCATGTTCTCGTGCATCAAAAAAATATATATAAAGCACACACAACGAGTAGGGAATTAAATTGTTAGATATTGATGACCTTAAGGTTATACAAACGACACGTTACCGACCGACATTCATTCACATTGTTGGTCTTAATTTTTAACACGCTTCCTATATATTTTTATCCAAAAGCCTTTCTGTCCAATTAATATAAAAAATATAAAAATCTCATTTTTTAAGAGAAATTTTTATATTTTTGACCGCAATTGGTTGAGGCCTTTTTTGGATAGATAAAGTCATGTGGGCATAAACTAGCCAATTTGAAGGTGAATGGTGAACAAAAAAAAGAGAGAACAAAAGCATGCCAAGCAAAGAAGAAATTAATTTTATAGTTAACAATTTTTAATCTCTCTCTCGTGACACACTGAGGGCAAAAAGAAAAAAAATTGATCCGGCAGCTATTTAGTGTCCGATTTCTTTAAAAAATTATCTTGATAGTAATAATGAGGTTGAGAAAAATGAAATTAATAAGCTTGGAAATGTGGAATTAATGAATTTGAATGAAAGAAAAAGAAATTAGAATGAGTCAATTGAAAATAGTGTGTGTAAAAAAATCTCATAATGGAGTGAAATTTTATTGCTGAATGAAGAGCTCAGCAGAGATATCCATAGATCTTTGGCTTCTTTAAATTGAGTTATTCAAATTCTGAAGATCTTTTTCATTGTTGCAACAGCAGTTGGTTGGCTTTTGGCTTTACTTTTAAGGTCATGTGAATGAGAATTTTTTCTTTTCTCCAATCAGTGAGTTCAATATTTCAAAATTATTCAAATTTTATTAAACAGAATTCATGATTGATGTAGTTAACTAAATTAACCTGAAATGTAACTTATAGTTTTTACTTGTTTTTAATTTATTCAATTAACGAATTTCTTAATTTTGAAAAGAATTTTTTTAAAAAAAATTTCCGTTACAAAATATTTTGATTTTTTTTGATCAAATGTAGGTATAAAATTTTTTCAAAACAAAACTAAATTTCTTCATGGTTTGAAAATTCCATGAAAATTTACGAAAAACTTAAGAATATTTCATTTTTAATTTTTAATCGCTTGTGCAAATTTTCATTTTTAAAGTTCAAAAAAAGAATATTCAATAGAGTAATTTGATAGCATTGAATTAGAAATGATAGCAATCAAATTGAAAGCTTTCTCAACTTTTCTAATGATTCTTAAAAATTTTATTATTCTCAATATTCTAAAAGATTCTCCAAAATTTATTTTTTTTGTTTCTACCTTTTGAATTTGAAATAAATCTGGTAAAAAATCTTCAATTTAACAAAATAAATTCAAATTTAATTAACAAGCAAAAAATTCCAAGAACTTTTCAATCCATTATATTTCAAAACTTGTAAATTGAAACTACAAAAGTTTAAATTAAACAATCATGAATGCAATAAGTCAAAATCAACCAGTTTATCAATCAAATTTATTGAAAGTTTTCAAAATCAAAATCGATCTATCAAAAATTTATTAACAAAATAACTCAACTCTATCAAATTTTATATCAATGAGGTAGGGCACATCAAAAAACTCTCAAGTCTGTCAAAAGCATGAAAAATTAATTTTCAATCTCATTTTATGTATAAAATGATAAATTTTCCAATAAGTACTTAAACCTTTTTGCCTTTCATATTTCAATAAAGATAGTTCATTGAATTGCATCTCTTTCTTTCTCTATCTATCCATTGTCCATCATATTTCATAGCAAGCAAGCTCATAATTACAGACAATAGATCTTTCTTTCTTTTACTCCATACATGGAATAATTTTTCTTTAAAAAAACATAAATTTAAAGAATTTGAAATAATTTTGCTCTCATTTGAGAAAAAAGTCAAAAGAAATTTCATAACCTTTTCACTCATGACTATTTTTGGATTAGATAGATGAATGAGAGAGAAAAGATTATGACAAAAAAAGTTTCTCATCTGTATAGAGAAAAATAAATTTGTGTTTGCTCTAAAAAGCAATTTAAATAACTGTATGCTGTGTCTTTATTTGGCAGCGAATCAACCTTCGAAATTCGCAATTTTTTCTGACTCGGGAATATTTTTTGTGCCTAACACTCTTCATTTAAATAAAATGAACTTTTTTGGATTTTAGGAGAGAAAATTTTCATTTATCAATAATTAGTGCAAATTGATGAAATCTGTTGATGATAGACTCGCCCCATGAGCCTTTCCCACACTTTAAAAAAGCACACACGCATTATTCCACATACATTACACTCGTGATGATCCAAATGTCATGAAATTTAAAAACTAAGTCAATTGTGCTATTTTCAATGCATCACGAGGCCAAAAAAAAATAGAAAAGAGAGCAAACAGTGAATAAAAAGTGAAAATTACTTAAAAGTTTACAGCTTGCAATTATCAGCTTAAAAAATGAACCAGTAATCATTTTTTCCTACTGTATGAACAAACTAATATAGATCGTTCCAAAAAAGTGAATTTTGAATATAAAAATACTTCCTCAGTCCAGTGAAGTGAAAAATTGAGGTTATGTAGAAAAGTAGAAGCTGATGTGCAAACAATTTTGATGGTCATCATCATGTACATGATACTCTTCAATATTGCAGTTAATTACTAGCTATATACGATGAGGCGCTATAAAATCAACCATGAATAATGACTCATTACGCAAAATTATTGTTATTATTAGGAAGCTGGAGATATAAGAGAAAATTGAATATTTTTTATGACTGTTGTGAACTTTTTTAGTGTTTTAACAAAAGAATTCTTAAATTAAATTTACTTAAGTGACAAGAAACATTTAGGACAAATTTTGTTTTAATTTTTTGAAAATTTCTATAAGATTTCTATCAGTAATGAAGTTTGTACTTTGATTTCAATTTCTAGATTGTTTTTTTAAATTTGTTTTAAAATTTTCAGTTGGTATAAAAATTATAATAAAACGTTAGAAATTTCAAAAGGAATTCAAATATTGAAAAACTCGTTATTTTAAAAAAATTTGAATTATAAAACAAAGTATTTTTTAAATGTTACATTACCAATTGAAATAAAATCAATAAATTTTTTATTAAAATACTGAAGAAATAAAAACTAGCATTTAATTTTATTAGGTAATTTTTTAAGCATCGTTTAAACGAATTCTGTAACGGTCAGATTCGTATTTTTCAATTTTCGAGCATTCAAAATTCTATTTCGAAATCTTTTTCAAAATTCGATTTCGAAATCTTTTTTAAATTTTCGAATTCTGGTTTAAACTTTAACAACTCTTTTTATTAAAGTTTTTTATAAAATAACAAGAAAAGCTGAGACCTTCCTCTTATTTCTTTTACGTTATTCAATAACCTAACCACTCAAGTCTTCTTCAATAGTAATTCAACCTCTTCAAAAGAGTAAAAATGAAGTAAAGGATGCGTGGTGGTTTGAACTAAATAAAAAAATCTTTAAATCTTTCAATTGAAATTCAAGAAAAAAACCACAAGAAGATTAAAAGAGAGTCACGGTTGAATTGGTTTCTGTGACAGTTCAATAAACGAAAACTCTCAATTTCAGAGTACTCTTTCAATTCAATTTAGTTTAAAAAAGAAAAAAATTTCAATAAACAATCAATCATGTATGAAAAAAAATTATTTCGCACTCAATGATTCAACATTCAAAATTGTGAATTAATTTTCATAATTCAAAAGTGCTTTTTAGCTTTATTTTGAAGTAAAATTTCAAAAGCATTAATGTATGTGTCTCAAATGATGCATTTTTCATAACTGCTGACTCATATATGAGTGAGTGAATTTAGGTGAAATCTTACAAACATGTATGGCACACACAAAGTGCTGTTGCCAATATATATTGATTATTCATCGAATAAATAAGAAAGAAAAAAAGAAAAAAAAATTGTACAGTTAACGTTGGTACTGCCATGCTTGAATTGAAGAATTCTTTATGTTTCTAAGTGAAAGAACGATGATGAAAGAGGAAGGTAAGAATTTTTTTACGGTTTTTTTATAGAAAGTTGTGAATACAAATGATAGAGTCTGCATTTTGTCCTTAAGTTCGTTTTTCTAATTAGATTTATTATGAAATTTTTTAATAAAATAACAAAATTGTCTGCTAGCATATTGCATACTGTACTGCATATAAAATGCGTAATAATGAAATATTTCTAAAATACCATGGATTTCACAGAAAAGTAGTCAAAAATTAATTTAAATAACAAAATCATGTGACAAATATGAAACTTACTTCAAAATATTAATTTTTACCAATAAAAATGCGCTCTTAACACGCCACTAATGGTTAAATAACCAGGTATTTATTTCAATGTGTGTGAATAAAGAAAACATGGACACAATATATACAACTTGAGAACATTCTTCTCTTCTTTGCATCTTTTTTATTTTAAAAATTCTCTCAAACAACGATGATGTGATTTTTATTAAAAAGAATTTGCACAAGAGTTCAAGGCTCTTGAGTTTGTGATTTTTAGCCTTGAAAATGACGACTTAATGACCGCGATCATGAAATCCTTAATTATCTTTATTTATTTCCTGGCTATTGAGTTAATGATTCCATCAAGATGAAGTTTCATCCCACAAAAAATATTTTGATGATGCAATCAAACTCTATCAATTTTTATGCTTGCTTTTTTGCGTCTTAACGGTCAACGACAAATTTTTTTTTCTTTACGTCGTGACTTTCAATAACGACTGTAATTTTCTGCTCTTAACCTTCACCTTAGTTTTCGTTGTCAAATTCTTTAACGTTTGTACAATACTGTTATCTTTTTTTTCAATAGAATTTTCGTTTACGTAAACAAAGGCACAACAAAGTTTATTTATTTTCCTTCAATTTCTAAAAGAGACCATGAACTTGTTTTTTTTTCTCATCACAATGAAAATTTCATATGTAAATATTTTCAGTCTCTTTTCACTTCATATGACCTGGAAATTTGTTATGTGTAAATGTATAAATAGAAAATTTTAGTCTTTTATGGGAATTTTTAATTAGACCTTGAATTTACAATTATTTGCAGTCAGTTAAAGAATTTTTATAGAACTTTTCTGAAAGTTTTTGAATAAAAATTTATCAAAAAGAAAATTCTTAAAATTAATCTAAGATTTAATTAAATCCTTATTTATATCATAAAGAAATTTTTAAAAAAATATCACAAGAATTCTCAGAACTTCAAGTCATTAAAACTATTTGTAAAATAAAGTTTGCAAGAATTTAAAAATTTCTATAAATTCAATGTATATCAATAAAAAAATTTGAATACTTTTCTTCTTTGCTCAATTTTGCAAAATTTAAATGGAATTCAAAAGATTGAACAATTTAAATTGATTGAAAAGCTTTTTTAAAATTTAAAATTCTTGATTCCAAACTAACTTTCTGATAAATGAACTTAGAAGACTTCAAACTTTAGAAATTTTTCTCAACTTGAAGTCCAATAAATTTTTTCCTTACAAATAATTTTAAACTCAATAAATTTTCATCGATTTGTGCATTTTAATTTCAATTCAAAACTAAATTGATTTCAATCAGTTGTAAAAAGCAAAACAGAAATTATTTACAGTTGGAAAATCTTCATTTTCTGAGCTTTTGAACTTTGCCATTTTCAAATCTAAATCCAATCTAATACAACACGTGCAATTGTTTGTAAATGTCAAAGTTCTCTCGCACACAATCAATCTTTGTCACAAACAAGCGAATCAAATTACCAATTAAAGAACTTTCAAAAGGGATCAAATAAATGAAATCTTGGGGTAGGTAATGAGGAGTGTAAAAAGTCTGAGTTTGAGTTATTTAAATGGAATTTTTCAATCTTATTCTACATTTTGCTTCCAATCTCTTTTATCCTTATCATAAATCGTTTGCATGTTTTCACATCAAATTCCTTCGCATATTTCCATAGTATCGTGCAAGCGTATGTGTTTATAAAAAGAAGCAGCATAAATGACAGAAATCTCATACGCTCTTAGTCATAAGTGAGTTTTCCCCATAGAAAAATAAATAAACATTATTTTGTGTCGTGTATGTGATATTTAAAAATAAATTTAAGATTAAAATCGCGAAAGAACTTTTTACAATCTTTAACAGTTTTGTTTTTTTATATGCTTGCTTGCTTTCTGCTACTGATACTGATGTTGTTTCCCTATATTTTTTCATTTTATATGCTCGCACTGAGACGAAAGATTATATGTTCTATTATGTGAAATTAGATTAAATTCTATTCCCCTCTTTATACTTTGTCATGTGTTTGTGTTTTCATGCATGGATATGGAAATGAATGAAATATAGAAGTGATGACAAGGTTTAGAATCCTTGAAAACAGAATAAGCAGGAATTAACTAAAAAGTTTTAATATCAAAAAGGATTTTTAAATATTGACTTGTTTATAACAAATTTGTTTAATTTACTTTTTGATTAAAATCATTTATTGACAGAAATCAACTACTAGTTGACAGTTTGAAAACCTTGGATTCAGATTTATTTTATTTTAATAAATAAGAATCCATATCCTGATTATAATGATATTAAAATCGAGAATTCAATTTAAATACAGTAATTTTGTAAATGTAAACAAAATTTTTAAATTTGAAATTTAAAATTCCGTTATTTTTAAAAAATTGTTTAAATTTTTTTACTAACTTTAAATCAACAAAAGTAAAAGAGTTAAAATGATTTCTTGACGAAAGTTTCTAAACCTCGATTTTAGCTCTGTTAATTTAAGTGCCATCTTTCACTATACATATTTTGAATAAATTTAATTTAATTTCTTACTTTAAACATTGACAAAAATTTCCCAAGTAAGAAAGAAAAATTCTGTTTTGATGTAAATAAAATAAAACATTTTTTGATGAGTATTAAACATATAAAAATTCAAGATCAATTTAGCATAAAAGAGAAAAACGAGACAGAAATTTGTCTTTTCCCAATTTTATGAGAGTGAAATTAATCTCTTAAAAATTTGATCATTAAACAAAGACTGCAATAAGAAAAAAAGAAAAAAATGTTAAGCTTCTCACGTAGCAATATAAATTCTCTCACAAAAATTCTTTTCCCTTCCAAAAAAACATTATAGAAGGCAAGAAAAAAAATCTTGAATTAATCCTATCAATTTTTCATGCTCCCTTTTTTAAAAGCACATTAACATACATGAATCATTTCTTTAGCAAGCAAAATTTTCTTCATTCATTTTTTGTATATGTCGAGTTGATGGAAGACGAATGATGGGAGTGGAGGAGTTCATTTAGGGCTTGTCAGAGAGCGACAAATTTGCTTATTTTCTTCCTATATGACCTTGAATCCATCAACATGCTTTTTTTTCTTATCAACAAACACGTGTGTATAAATGAACTTGAGTGTATTCATTATAATGATAATGCTTTAATGCCTTTCTCAACTTTCTTTAACTGTATCATATTCACACTCATTAAATACTTGATCTTGAAAGTAATTTTACGTTTCAAAGCTGATTATTTCTAGGACATATAGAGCATGAATAAGTTGACATCAAAGGTAAAAACACGACACCCACTTGCCTATTGCTGCTTGTCAATTTACCATTTATTTTCTTGCGAAAAAAAGGTCTTCTTTGTTGAATCTTGACACTTTTTTTCTGTGTTTATTCAGGATTTTTGAATTGATTACATTTTTATCGTGGTTTTTCTAAATTACCGGATTAAAAAATATATTTTAAAAATAACAATTTTTTAAATTTCAAATAATCTGTTTGAATCAAGGGGTGCGAACTTTGATATTTTCATAAAGTAGACGTTGGAAAAATTCCTTTTTCCAGGCTACTTCATGCAAATTATCAAAAAAGTATCAAAAATTTGTATGAGATTTTTGATAGTTTTTTGATAATTTCGATTTTGATAGAGCTCTCACCCCTTGGTTTGAATTTTTTTTATTATGCATTTTCTAAAATTTATTTAAAGTTTTTTGAATTTTAGAAAATTTAACGAATTTTTTTAATTCAAAAGTTCAAAAACCGTCAAATTAAACAATTTCCTAAAGTAATAAAAAATTCAAATTCGACCTTCAATAAAACAACAATTTCATAATTCATAATTAAATCAACACTCAACGCTTCATTATAAAGTGAAATTTCATTCAACGACAGTCACAACACAAGTGCTTAAAATAAATTCAAAGCAGCAAGACAAGAAATTCTTTCTTTTTCTTTTCTTTAGTAAGCAAGCAAGTGAGTGAGTGAAAGATAAGAGACGTATGCACAAGAGACATGTAATCAGATAGGATGAGCCAAAGCCAGAAAGTGACTCTCATGTGACAGACTCTAAGACAAGAGCGAGATTTATTTAAGAAAGAAAGAGAAAAAAGAGAAAATTACGTAAAAGAATCAGTCTGGCACACGAAAGTACTATTTTTCTCCATTTATTTGCAATATCTGTATTTATTTTACACTCTCACACACAAGTCTAAGAAAAAAAATGAATGTAAGGTGTGAGTTGTACATACATATATATAGATATAAAGTTAGATGGATGGATGGATTTCTACATACAAATACATAAGTGGGTTTATAAAAGTAGCAGCAATGAAATACTTCTACAACTTTTATCTCTCTCTTTCATTTCATAGACTGAAATAATTTTTATATTTTCTGCACATGAGAAATAAAACAAGCAAACAAGCAAAGATACACAATCGAATCTATTGAAAGTAACGAAGTAAGTGGTAAATAAGTATCTGATTTCGTAAGTTGGCTTTTTTCTTATATTTGCTTTTCTCACAAACTCTTTCTATATCGAAGTAAAAAAAATTTTTTCCTCGTTTTTAGAATTTGATGGAAATTTTTTGACAGCTTTCAAAAGGTATTCTGTTTTTGATAAAAGGTTTGAGAAATTTCAAGGTTAAATATGGAAAATGTTTTGCACGTGTCTGTAAAATTTTCGCAGCTTCTTAGAATTAAAAAGGTTTATATTGAATTTTTGATAAATTAAAGGTTGATTAGGTAAATGTTTGTTTTTTAAAAGAATGCATTATAACTAAGTATAATTACGAAATTTCTATCAAAAATTTTAGAATATAAAAATACGTTAAAAATGAAAAATTTTATTTAGAAAAAAAAATCAGAAAAATTTTAAGAAATATTTAGAAAGCTTAAACAATTTTTAAAAAATAATTTTAAATACAAAAAAAATTCTTTTTTTTAAAGACAAATTTATAATTTTAACGTAATTCTAAAATTTAAAAACGAAAAGAATTTTCATTCAAAGACAAAACTTTAAAATATTCAAAGCAGGAATTTAAGAAAAAGAAAACTTCATAAATTATTCAATTCTTTTACCATTTTCAATTACGCAAATCTGTGTTTTACACAAAAGAATGCAAGTCATCACACCTGCAAGATGAGTTTATTGAAGGAATTTTCTTCTTTCGCACTTTCACAATAATCAATAATGAGAAAATAAATTGTTTTTATCGTTGGTGAATAACAGATGAATAATTCATTAAAAGTTATCGATTAGCTCATTTACAAGCTGCTGCTGTTGTTGAGTGAGAAAAAAAATTATTTCAATTAAAATTCTTAAAAGTGTCAGGAAATTAAACTAGTTGTAAGTGAAAGGAAAATTGACAATGTCAAAAAAAATATAAAAATTCCCACAGTAAAAAAAAGTTTCACCTTCCGTCAACAATGGTCAATGATTCATTAATTTTATCATCTTCGTTCCTTGACAATGAAATCTTTCACTCAATTTAAACTATTTTTAAACATCCGTAAATTTTTTAACTTTCTATACCTGATTGCAATGGTGTTGCATGAGCAACATGTTGATTTCTTATCACTGATGATTTCGATGATATTTGAATGAGGATGAAAATCACCCCATAAATCCACGACATTATCGTATTGGATTAACATTACCCGATTAAATTTTCTAGGGTAAAAAATTTTTTCTCACTTTTTTCTTAGTTATTTTTTGCTATTTTAAATTTATTTATTTCATAGACACTGAATAAATATAAAAAATTTATTTTACACTTTCTTAATTTTTTGTCAATAATAAAAATACACAATTAGTGAACACATAATTTTTATTTATTTATTTTTACTAGAGCGCGAAATATTTTAGAAAAATTTTATTTAAATTTTGCGCGTAGTGTAAGTAAACATACAGCAATAGAGCTACACCGTCTTTTATTTATGCACACAACTTTACTCGTTCTTTTATTTTTTTTCTTGCTTCTCACTTTAAAAAATTTATTTTTTTGCAATTTTCTGCTAATTAGACAAAATTATTTTTGCCTTCACTTTATTTTTAAAAACACTACAAAATAAACTTAAAAATAAGCAAAACTTTTCTTCTTATTGTGAGACTTTTTCATCCATTTGCCTTTCACAAAAAAAATTTTTTTTTCTTCTCTTCTCGCACGAATGTGTTGAAAAATCAATGAGAAATTTTGATCTTAATAAAATTTCTAGGCTCACAAAGCCCACTGTTTATTAGAAAACTCACAAAATTTACGTCATTTTATAAAAATTTTAACTTTAATTTTCATATTTTTGTCTTATAAGATTTTTCTGATAATTTTTTGCTCTCACACAAAGCGAACAACTGACGACGACGACACGGGAATGAACTAACGTCTTTGAGATCTCGTATTATACTAAACAACTGGTTTTATTTCTCTGTGTGTTGTTTATTAAATTTTTTTCACATTTTCGAACCACCAATACTAAGGTGAACGGTGTGCTATTCAACACAAATACATATGAATATTGTTTGAGTTCTACATGAAAGATCTACATAGGGTAAGTGAGTCTTATTGGAATTTATTTTTACACTTGACTGTTTTTTTGTTATTTCTTATTAGAAAAGAATTTTTTTGATTAAAAAATTTACTTATTTGAAAATTTTTTTAAAGATGAAAAATTTCATAAAAAATTTAAAATTTTAACAGTAAAATTTCATAGAAATGTTTGAATTTTCTTAACGTATTTTTTTAGATTTTCTTTTCAATTTTAAGGATTGAAAGGTTTAAATTTAAGCGAATGTTGTAAATATTCAAAATTTTATTTTTTATAGCAATAACAAATTGCACGTTAAATTTTTTTTGAGCAAATTTTAGGTATTTTTTAAAAATACACTTATCATGCATGGCACGCGCTCAATGTCATTGAAATTTGTTGTCTCGCTCTCTTGTCTCTCTTGATATTTTGTATCATTTTTTCTCTTCCAAGTTCATTATCGCAACAGCAATATAAATTGGCCATGTGTGTATGAAAAACAAAAAGAAATCCAAGGACATTTTCTAAACATTAGGGATTAAATTTATGTGAAAATTCATTGAACCTGATCAAGGTAAAATTGTAATTGACTGAAATTGAGTCAATTGGAAAATATGAAATGTAATTTATCCTAATTTGATGTCAATGAGCTGATTTAATAAAAATATTTTTTTCAGTCTTACTTTAATTTTAATTTTTATTTTCTTCAAGGTATTTTTTAGACCCAATTTCTTTTTTTCTGTCACTCATAATAAGTAGGGAAAAAAGAAATCTTTAGGTAAATATTTTGATTTGAAGTTTGATATTTTGAAGCGCTTTTTCTCAATTTATTCTTGGTTTAGTAACTCATAAAAATATTAAAAGACGATTTTTGTAAAAAAAATTTTTCCTTTTAAACGTAACGGATGAAATAAAATTTAAATTTTTTATTGAAAATTTTTCAATTCTGTCAAAGTGAATAAAAATCTAAAAATAAGTCTGAAAAATACAGAATATAAAAAAAGTTAGAGTGAGAGAATAAAATGCGGTAAATTAAGAAAGGACGAGCACAAAATGATGATGGAAGGAAAAAAAGTGAGTTTTGAAGAGAGAAAAAGAGACTGAAAGGGACCGGAGATGAAAATGACAAGTGATGGAAGCTTCTGTTGAGTTACTTACAATTTAAATAAAGCTGGCATTTTTTCAATGCTCATTGTTAATCAGCCATCCCTTGACTTCACTCTCTTAAAGAAAAACTTTGCTTCCAGCAAACTTCCGGACTAAATTGTGTCATAGAAAAAGGAAAAAAGAGAAAAATTAATTTAATTATGAAATGCAAATATCTAAAGAGCTTAGAATGAGTGAAAAAGTAGAAAAATGGAACTCAAAAATTTCTACAATATAAAGAATTTTTTTTGAAAAGGGTCTAAAGCAATATTAAAGTTTGCGGAAAGAAAGGGACATTGCTTTTGTTCATGACACTTTTTTCTAAAATTTACCTAAATATAAAATCGTCCCTGCGGTTAAAAAATTTAATTTATGACTTTATCAAGCGTAAAACAGCGCTGTTTACTGTAATGCCTTATGGCCAGCTGTTAGCATACAAAAAAGTGCATTTATGTTTGATTTTCAATAATACATTAAAAGCTTTTATTGCATAAATTTCCATTGAGCTTCCTGACTTCATTTTATATTTTTAATGCATCGAAAAAATAAATTCGATTTTTTTGGTGCGAGAAAGATTTGAGAAGGGAAATCAAATTCGTGGCAGAATCAATTCAATGCTATTTCACAAATTTGCAATTCAATTCTTTTTTTCATTATTTTTATATTTTTTGATTCACTGGCTGAATGAAAATATTTTTTTATGCCACTCAGAGTTATTTATTCTAGTGAAAAATCAAATGCAGTATTGAATATTTTTTTATGTGGCGAGAAGTTATCAATTGAATGATTTGAAATTGATAAAGTGCAAATGAAAAGCTAGCGAGCTTCCGAGTTCTTTTTTATTTTAGTTCTGAAAATTGTTTTGCGTCGAGGGAGAAGAGATTTTAAATCAAAATTATATTTTTCGATCTGGAGTTGAAATAAATTTATCATAGATTGAAATTTTTATAGACAAATTTTTTGTCTTGATTATCAGAATTTAAAAATATAACGGCTCTCTAGAATTTAAAATAGAATGTAGACAATTGTGATAGTTTTTTAATCACATTAGTAATTGATCTAATATTAATCTTAAATTTTGAACTTTTCCATTCCCTATGTTTGAAACAAATGTGTTAATTTTGGTAAAAAATTTGTACAAAAATTTCATTGTAAATTTTCATAAAAAAAATTTTGAATTTGTAACGAATTTTTTTAAAATACCTAATAATTTATTGAGTTTGTTAAAATTATTAAATTTCATGCTGCCTTTATCAAACCATTCAATTAAAAATTTTGTAATTCGTAATTTAATTCCTTCGTTTAAAGAATTAGAAATTTTCATCTGATTTTTAGCGCATTTTTGGAACAACAATGCCGCTTATATCTTCACTTTGGCTGGCTGGCTGGCTGGCTGGCTGGCTGGCTGTTCGGGTGAGGCGCGAGATCTCGAAAACTACAATAGATAGATACTTCTGGTTTGTTTTAAATGAATTGTGCTATCGAGTTATTGGCGGCATTCTTTATTAGAATGTTGTTACTTATAGCATTAATTAGGAAATTACGAATTTAAATTTCCAAATTGAAAAATGTAAACAAAGCGAAGTAGGCTACGAAAACGATTGCAGCGCCACCAACGGCAAATATTGAAACTTCAAATATTTTGAATATTACTCAACCGTTATTTTGAAGCTAACAAAATTTATTATAAGATTCTGTAAATTGCAGAGTCTGAAACCGTTTGGTATTATGTTTGCAAATAATTAAAAATTAGCTTAAATTTATTCAATTAAAATTTTCAACTAAAATTAAATCAATAAGGTTTTATATATAATCGAATAAATTTAGTTGATTTTTAGTTATTTGTAAAACGGTTTTGGACTCTGATAAATTGAACTTCAATTAAAATCGCTCACCGAACTTTCATGCATCAAAATTTTATAAACATGATTTTGCCTATATTTTAAATCTATTTTGATCAAATTATTTTAAACTGTAAATCTATTTTTCAAACGAATCTAATAAATCTGTAATTTGTCTAGGCACCAAAAATGCGCTAAAGTAATCCGACTTAAGGCGGACACTTTTCAGTCTCGTTTTATTTCACTTCCCTTTTTAAAAGAAAAATTTTAAGCATAACATGAAAATGTTCCTAAAAATGTAAGATACTAAATGATTTCTTTTTGAACATGCCTCAAAGGGGTTTTCTCAATGATTTTTAGCGCAAAAGAACGAAAGGAAAATAATATGAAAGAAATTTTTCATCGTCCCATTTCCTTGAGTTTTCTCATTCATATGTTTATGTATGCACAAGAAGCAAGTTAATACTAAGAGAGAAATGTCCCATAAGAACTGAACTGAGATTTATGATGAAAATTTTCGCATCCTTCTGAAATTGTCCAAATATAAAATAAACAAAAATTTAAATTACTTTTTTTTTTATTTTGATTACTTTGATAAAAAAAAATAAGATTGAGGCAAAATAATAAAAAAGTTCATTAATTCTTTTATCCGAGTTTGTCTTAATTTAGTTTGATAACAATTTTTCACTTCATTTTAATGTTTATGAAAATTATAAAAGATATTAGGGAGTGGCAAAATTATTAATTAATCTCACTGAATGCTCAACATCATTTGCTGTCATATAAATGAAAGTTTCAACCCTTTGTTACCACCTAAGTCGAAAATCTACATAACAATAATTAATTAAAATTCTGCAAAGTCATAAAAACTCTTGAGAAAAATTCAATTAGCCTCTGAATGAGAAAAAGTTTTGAAGTGTCAATCATAAGAAAATGACAGGCATTGTCGATAAAATTTAGTGAAAAAATTTTTTTTTTTGTGCTCTTCTGGTTGAAAAATTTTCAGTTATTGTTGAATAAACAAAAAATAGTTTAGGAAAACATAAATCAAATTTCAAACATTTTCCTGAAACTAATTAAATCATCAAGATGATATATTAAGTGCAGACTGCTCATTTTCAATTGTCAAAACATTTATGAGAATGAACATGAATCACAAATTATCATTAAAATGAAAATTGGACTTAAAATGTAGAGAAAATTATTCTAATGAATATTTCAACTAGATTTAGCATTCAAACACATGCATACACATTTTAATCTTCATTTCCAAATAGAAATGCATTTCAGCAATGAAATTTTCATGTATTATGTTTTCAAGCTGCTTGTTTGTCTCTCTTTTTTGTAAAATCAAATGAAATTCGGTATGAGAAAATGCATTTTCATGATTGATTCAAAATACAAAACATACAATGTTATTATAAGCATGAGCACACACTGAGTGAACTCGAATATTTGCATTATTTCGCCCAATAGGCAATAGATTGAATAGGAATGTTTAAGGTGAGAGAAATATTAAGGATTAACCACTTTGGGATTCAAATTTTTATTGATTTTTGTTGAAAAGTTTGAAAATTTTGGACTTAACTAAACTTTAATGCAAGTAATAACTTTAATACGATTATAAATAAATTTTTATTTCAGTTGTTCTAAAAAAAATTTCGAAAAAAATATAAAGTTAAAAAATTCATATTCTAAAGAAATTTTCTAAAATGTAAAAAAAAACATTAAAATGTAAACAAAAAATTCAAAAAATCCGTTAATTTTTAAGCTTTCATTTAAAAAGCTCCAAGTGACAGAACCTTTCAAAATGAAAAAGCATGTGCATTTGAAATTTTGAAGATGAGTGGAATTTTGCAATTTTCACAAAACCCATATATACACACACGCTCATTCGCACATGTGAATGCATATGAAGCATAAATTTTAACAATTATTAGTTCTGGGAAATGCAAATATAGACAAATATTGGGATTAAGTTAATTGCAATATGTTCGCATGTAAGTGCATAAATTTCATTTTATAAATTACGACTTGCAAGGCTTAATAGATATTCTAAAATAGGATTATAATCAAAATTTGATAAATTGCAATTGTTGGTAAAATAAAATTTTTGTTTCTGACATTTTTGAAGCTTTTTGTTGTTTAAAAATTTCCACTAATAGAAGCTTATCTTAAATATTATAAAATGTTGTTAATTGAGAACAATGAAAATTGTTCTAAAATTATAAAAGCTTGAAATCTTCTTTGTTTTATTTCATAAACAAAAGTGGTTTCATTGAGAAATGAAGACTCTTTTGATATTTTTAGCTTTTATTAAAATTGGACTTGGAACATTGGTTTATTAAAATTTTAGAATTATTATTTAGTTGATTGTTAAATTTTTTAGGGGACAAATTTTTTTCTTGTAAGTTGAAAATTTAATTTTTCAAACATGAAAATTTTGAGAAAAAATTGCTTCAAAATAATTTTAAATAAATTCTTTAAAAACTTTACAAAATTTTGTGAATTTTTTCAAAAATATTTAAAAACTTCTTTTAGCTTCAAAAGATAACACAAAAATTTTAAAATCTTACTACATTCCAAGATATCTCAATTCAATTGGCTCAATGTAGTTTTAATCTGCAAATCATTTGACATGGAACTCATTATTTTGGAAGAATTTGAAGCTGTTGGTAAAATTTTAGCAGTACAAAATCTTCCATTATGGTGGACACATATTGACAGCAATGACAAAATCAAAAGCATCAAAAAACTGTTTGGTATTGGATTAATAGTGGTAAAAAAGTTTCATTTAATATTCCATGGGCAAAAAATGAACCAAATTTTGATTTTGAAAGTGAATGGTGTTTGACATTAGCGCCAAATGTTGCTACAGGCTTAAAATTTCATGACAAAAAATGCTTTGGATGTTGTGAAAACAGTTTTATTTGTCATAAAGTTAAAGCTTCAACTGATGAATGTGAAAATTAAAAACTAAACTTTATTCCCATAAAACTCAACTTCAGGAAGAGATTTTTGATTGCTGTCAGCTGTTGAGCATAGTGAAGACAGCAAAAATGTATATTTTTTACTCCTCCTTTCATACACACATACTGGAGCATGCATGAAAGAAGACAAAAAAAAAACATGACAGATGTCTGTCATAGAACACAAGAAAAATACTATGTAAACTATAACTCACCAGACAGATATGAGAAACAAACATATCAAACTTTTTTTGTTCTTTCTTTCTTAAATGCACTTGAGATTAAAATATATAACAAAGTGCAATCCACAAAAGCCACAATCACATTCAGACATTTGTGTGATGATATGAAGAGTAAGAAAATGTTTTCTATGCATGAATAAACGAAATTTGTTCTAATAAAATAACGAAAAAGAAATTCTCTTGTCTTCATCACATTTTGTTTTATTTTTTTAAACTTTCTTGTTAAGGTGTGAACTCTGAAATTTTGAAAAATAAACCAAAAATCGAAATTTTAAAATAATTTTTTAAAATAACGTATTTTTTCAAATTCAAATTATATTTTTTTTTTCATTTTTTTAAATAAAAGTTTTTTTGTTTTTATTAAAATTTTATTCTTAAAAAACGAATTTTTAAAACTTTTACTTTTAAAAATATTCCCAAAATCTAACGGATTTTTCAAAACGAAATTTTCTGTTTTAATTTTTAATCGTTAAAAAAAAATCTCAATTTTTTAATTAAAATAAGCAAAGCAAATTTCTGAATTTCTAAAAACATTTTTTTAACCAAAAACCTCAAGATTTCAAGTGTCTCAATTTCTTCATTTCATTTTATCTACTCATGAATGAATTTATTTGCAGTACTCGTCTTGAGAACTCAAATGATCTATGTGCATGCAATCAAAAAATTTCCCTCTTGGCATTTTTGAGGTAAAATATTTATTTAGATTTTTTCGGACAGATTCAAATGCTCATGGCTATGAATGATATTTTTCCTTCATCTTTCACAGACATCTTCATTCTTTCTTTTTTTTATTATGGCAAAGAAATACAAATAAAAAATTTTTTGATTTAGTATTTTTATTTATTTAAATTTCCTCTTTCTTATCTTTGAACAATTTTTGAATCTTCTCACAGTTTTAGGCTGTTTACATATATTAACAAGAAAAAATATTAAAAATTGACAGAAATGAAATAACTTTCAATGTCTTGCTGTTTTGTCATGTCCAAGAAAATTTTTTCAAATTTAGAATGAGCTGGAAGAATTTTAATGTTAGGGTGGTATAAAACGGTTGAAAATTTTCTAAAATGGTCATGGTTTTCTAGATCATCGTAGAATTTTTGTGATTTCAAAGCTAATATCTTTCTTTTACACACTCTTAGTTCCATCCAATCAATAACTTTTACTGAAGCTGTAGTTTCTGTTTAGTATAATCCAAGAATTTTTCTTTTAAATTCTTTTACAAATGAAATCAATTACAGAAAAGCAAATTTAATAGATTACAAAATGTTTTGAATATCAAACAATAAAAGTTCTTTAGTAAAGTAAACGGACCAGAAAGATAAATGACTAAGAATGAGGTCAACAAAAGACCTCTGTCATACAAAAAATTCTATTGTGAAATCTGTGGTTAAAATCATTTCTCTTCCATATATAGAAAATATTTTTATTTTTCTCCTCTTCCAACTCATAAAGCTTAACTTACTTGTCATCATCATCACATGGAATGGTTTTAGAAAACACATGTACAATGAAAATGAAAATTCCGTTCGTGTATAAGTTTTAGAAAATGGAAAGTGTAAACCACAATATACTATAAAATCACCCTCTAGAACAGCTTTATATACTTATCGAAATGTTCCTTCATTAATCTTCTCTCTTTTTCTGCTTTTATTCATCATCAAGATTTATCAGTAAAATAGAAAGAGAACAAAAATGCAAAAAGGGATTGTAAAGGATGAGAGAATATGTTGATAAAGCTCTTTTTTCCCTCTCAAAATTTTCTCATTTCTTCAGCCCAGCAACAATATTGACTTAAAAGCCTTAAAGTGGCATCATCCAGAATGCTATACAAAAATTAAAGGCGCATAATGAAAGTAATTTATCAAGGGAACAAAATAAACGAGCAAGAAATAAAATGCCAAAAAATTCCGCTTGCAATGCAGAAATCTTATGGTTAGTGAGTAAAATGGATGGAAGATATAGAGCTCGTTTGTGTTTAGATAAATTTCCTTATTATTCCCACATGTGTTGCTGCGTCTTGAAGCGTGAAAGAAAATTGCATAAAGAAAATGTTCTTTTTGGACAATCATTGTTGGAAAGTAACATGAAATGGTTAGAAAGTGGGTCAAACTTTAGTGTAAGCTATAAATTTACTTGAATTTGTCTTAAGAGATGATTTGATAGAAAGTAGTAAGAAAATTTATTTATTCAGATAAGAAATAGAAAGATTTATTAATCAAACAAGGAATGAAATTAATTAATGGAAAAATTTCTTAATAAACTGCTTTAATACAATCTAGGTTTGTTTCTATTCTCTTTATTAATCTTTAAATAGAAGGAATTGTTAAGAAATAACCAACTTAAACTTTTAAAATGAAAGAAATCAATCGATTCATGCTTTGTTTACATTTTTGTATTTTGTTTACAAATTTTGTTTTGTTTACAAAATTTAAATTTTTCTACGTTATTTTTAAAAATATTTTTCAGTTAAAATTCAATTTTCTTTTAATCCTTAAAAAATTCAATTTGTAAATTGTTAAATTACAAAAAACCTGAAAATACCACAAAAAAAATTAATCCATCAATAAATTCTACAACTTCCTCTATAACATGTATAGAGTACGATAAAACAAACAACCACAGAATAACAAGAGAAAATTTGAGCTACGCATCAAAACCATTCCATTATGCATACACATTTTTCCCTTTCTGTCTCACTCTACACGATGCTCATAAAATACATTAACATGCCTCTGCTAATTAATTTGCATGTTTTTTCTCCCACACAAAACTTTTTTCCCTTTCAACAAAATAGAGGTAAAAAATAGAAATTTGTTTGCCGAGACAAAAATATTCTGTTTGTCTGTAATTCACTGAACGTGCACTCGCATCGTGTTAGGGTTTATATTCAGCAGAAAATGCGTACGTTGGTTGCGTGTTGCTTTTTGTGCACAATGAAAAATACCAAACTTATCCAATCATAACAAACAGGAAAGAATGAGGGATGAAAAACACAAAAACCACTTCAATCTCTTGTGTGTAACAAGAAAAAATAAATTTTTGCTGAAATTTGCTAAAAAAATGTGAAGATAAATGTGACTTTCTTTTAGAAGGCAGTCGCAAACTCAAGAGATGAATATACTCAGTTCACTTACTATGTAGAAACAAAAAAGAGCAGGTTAAAAGATTTTTCTTGCCTCTTCGCAATTTAATCTCATCATATACATTACATCGACTCTACTTTCTACAAATGCTTTACTGAGATATTGAAGTTAAAGCGAGAAGAAATGAGAAATGCAAGGTGAAATAATTTCGAATTTTTAGCGGCAAAATGATAAAGATTATAAATTTTCTTTAAAAAAAATTGTATTTATAATCAATTTATTAAAAAAATATTTAAAATTTAATAATTTTGAATTTCAGACTTTAATTTTAAAACAAAAATTCAAAATGTAAACAAAAAATTTGAATTTCAAAAACCCGTTAATTTCTGAAATTTTGAAAGAGATAAAATTTTTATCATAAAAAGCAAATCAAAAATAGCGAGTTTTCAAATTTTTTTATATTGAAGCAACTTTCATTCTTGTTTTAAGTATGGTAAAAAAACACAATTTGAAAGTAAATAAAATATAAAAACTTCTGTGGAAAATTCAAAAAAATAAATTTAAAAAAATTTTTTAAAAGTTATTTCACCTTGAAATAAAAGATATTTGTTGTCTAAAAGGCTGCTTTGCTGATTTTTCTCTTTTTTCTTTTTTCATATCGACTAAAAAGGAAGAGAAAGAGCGAGAAGGGTGAAAAGAATGTAAACGTCTTTAAGCATAAAAAGGAAGGAAAGAAAAGTAAGTTGGTGCTATGGATTAAGGTTGCTTTTTCTATAAACTAAAAATCATCTTTTACCACACAGAAAATGAAACTTTATCCATGCAAACTTCTTTTTTCTCGAAATTTATGTTCAGCAATTATGCGATCATTTTGTTATAAAGCGATTCTTTCTTATGCAGCATAAAAGAATGAGAAAATTGCGTAGCATTTTTTACATTTTGACAACAAAGAAAAAAGATTTTATTGTGGTTTCTTCACACGATTGATAATTTATTTTCGATTATTGTTTATGTTTTAAGTACAAACATGTAGAAAAATCTTTTTCTTACCTGATAGAAAGAAAGGTCAGAAAATACTAAAAGTAACTCAAATTTATGTAAATTTTATTCTGTCCTAACCAGATTTAAGTCCAAGGGAAATTATTTACAATCACACAAATGTATCATCTATGCATAGACCAAAAAACGACTTCGTACGTGATCTCAATAAATGTGTTGAAGGCGATACCTCGGTGGGTGCTTACCGTAAATTATCACTTGATTGTGTGTGTACATGCACTTGATCCCTTTTGCCTGCTCTCGTAATCAAGAAATATTTATCCCTTTTACGGCTCTTTATTGAATCCTCGCATGCTATTGTGGTGTAAGGACGATGTAAGGAAAAAAGACTTCTTTTATGTTAAGCAATGAAATTATTGATTATTCGTAAATTGAAAGATAAGGATATGGTAAAAAAAAGTTCATGGTCGGGATCATTATGAAGGTAGTAGTTTTTTCAAAAGGTCACAAATATTTTTTTACTATGACATTTGCGGTCATTACACCTCTAATACCATTGCTCAACTTATCAGCGCCTTACACGAGTCGAGTAAATATAATTAAGAGTCAAGGTATTGTTCTACGGCCATCACATTAAATCAATCTGATGTACAAATACTTTTACTTTCTTTCCTTTTAGTTTTATGATTAGAAATCATAGAAACATTCTTGACTAAATATTTTCCGTTACAAATTTAAAAAATTCATAAAAAACTGAAAACTCATTTATATAGACTAGATACTTAGACGGAAGACAAAAACCAGTGACCAAGTACCCGTGTTGCAGATCGGTGTACTTAAGCGCATTTTTGGTGCCTAGATCAATGTTTGTTACAAATTACAGAATTATCAGATTGATTTTAATGAAAATAGGTCCGTAATTTAAAATATATGGATCGAGTTATTTTTCATTGTATGAGAAATTAGTCCGTAAAGTCTCGGTATATAGCACCATTGCGAGTCAAATTTGTATTTTGTAAAACATTTTTTTAGTTTAAAATGATATAATAAATTTAAATTGTTGTGAAAATCATTTATTTAGCAGAAATTCTTTATTTTGGTTTAATTGTTTATATGGAAATATAATCCATTAAAACTCGAGTTATGTAACTATTACGAGCGATTCTTAATCGTTTGACTTACCGATTTCTTTGTAAAGTATTATGTTTGATTGATTCTAAAATAACGGTCGAGTCGAATTCAAAATACATGTGTTGCGCGACAAATTTCAACATTTTGTTGCATGACAAAATGTTGCGCGACAAAAAATTTTGTTTACAAATTTTTAATATGGAAATTTAATTCGTAATTTCCCAAATTGTGTGACTACCGTCTTCCCTCGAATATAAGAACCGGTCCTTATATTCAAATAAAAGGACCATTGCTCAGTTTTAGTTTTGATTTGGTATGGAAAAAAGTACGTTAAACTTTTTGAATTCACGAAATTTGAATAGAAGGACCGGTCCTTATATTCGAGGGAAGACGGTAGTGAGAGCTTTTAAAACCTATTTGAACCTAACCTAACGTTTGTTCTTTGAACTTAAACAAATGTATTGCATCAAAGAACATGTCACATGTGACAAAAAAAACAGTAAGAAAACATAAATAGGCAAAATGCTTTTATATTTACCATTTGTTTAGATTTTGTAATTTGATTGAAATATCAATGACTAAAGTCCAATTTAAAAATATAAGAACATATATTTAATAATGAACAATTTTCCCGATTTTTTTATGTCAATATTAAAGCTTTTTTCTGCCAATTCTATTATTTCTTTTTCACAAGCCATCACACACGATAGAAAATTCTCATTGATTACTTTCATTCGATAAAAAGACATAAACAAACACCAAATAGCACAAACCATTCAGTCAGCCAACCAACAGTTCGCTAATGGAACGAGTTAGAAAAACTTCAACGTCTTTTCTTTCTTTCTTTCACTTCAAGAATTCTATGAAGAAAACAAGAAAGCCGTAAACAATTTAGAAGGACAGAATAGAAAAACGCCACGTTGGTGCTGTTATGTGTGTGAATGAAATGAAAGGTTTAACAAGAAAGACATGCCAACATTCGATTAACTTTAATGCTGTTTCACTTGCTATTTGTTTGAGATCATTATGTGTGTATTCGATTGTGTATTTAGGCGAGAATTAGTTGTAAATATCGACATTGTAAGGCAAAATGTGACTTTTTGACTTGATGTGATTAAGAAGAATAGATAGACTTTAAGGGTAATCACTAACTTGATTCTATAGTTTGATAACTATGAATAAAAAAAGAAAGGAAAAACTTTTTCATAACATTTAATTAATAGATGTTTTATGAATCTTCTTCCTTTCCTTTTTTTGCTTGTTATATTATGTGCCTTTTACGAACATAAAAAAGAAGGAAAACAACATTTTCATAGCTGACTGAATGGAATATTGAATACATTTTGTTATTTATTGATTCATGTGAATAGACAAAAAATATACGAGAAGGAGAAAGAGCTAAATAAAAAAAGAGGTAGTAGAATGAGAGAATGAATGGAAATAAGCTATAAATGCATGCATTGAGTTAAGTTATGGGGCCTTTTTATGATTATTATTGAAAACGAGCGAACGGAAATGTTAACGAGAAAAGTCTGCGTCTCAGGGTAAAAAGAGGAAGACTTTTGTTATACTTTTTGAATTGAATTTTTCTTGATTTGTGGAAATTGAAAAGAAAACTCACGTGAAATATTGAACAAACATAAGAGGAAATTTAATGAATATGCAAATTCCAAAAAAGAAATTTAAAGTTATAAATGTTTCGATTTTTTTTTAAATACTATAATCTCTCATAATATGCAATTTTTATCAATATAAACAGAAAGAGCTTTGCTTTATTCATTTATTTATTTATGACTAGCGTGAGCTCATGCACGTATCGAATTGAGTATTATGAAAAGGACACAAAATAAGCTTTAAAGCAAATATTTGCAGAATCTGTAATAACATCAAAAGTGAAAACAACAATTTATTATTATCAAAGTAACAAGATTAATGTTTGAACCAATGTGTGAACTCTATTAAAAATTTGTTTGGGATTTTTGATATTTTGCATAAAGTAGCCAGAAAAACGGATTCTTTTTCAACGCCTGTTTTATAAAAATTATCAAAGTTTCTACCCTTTGGTTTAAAAATTCAATTAAATTAATTTTTTTGTGAGATTTCTAGCGAAATCATATAAAAATATTTAATAATAACAACTTCAATATTTTTTGTAAATAACAAATTTAAGTGCTAAATATTGAACAACATACTTTAATCAAACTTTAAGAAACAACAAGATTTTCACAAAAAAAAATAATTGCAACACATGGACACATTATTCAGAAACAGCAGCAACAATTGACTGCTTGCTGTTAAAATAATGAATTTTTTCATTAAACTAAAAATGTGCAACACCAGTTGTTGATAATTTCTTTTTTTTCGCTTTCTCCCTTTTTTGCATGTACAAAATAGTGCTATATCAGTGTGTTAATTGAGTGCAATATAGGACTGAAAAAATTATTTTATAAATTGAACACATTTTTTATTGCCACATGTTGTCGCGCGTATTTTCATCTCGTTGTCATCTTTTTGAGTAAAATTGTTTAAATTGGGTTTGTATGTGTACAAAATGGTCATTTTTCATTATGAGTGATGAATTTAATGAATGTTGTCAGACCATGTTAATTGTTAGCCATCATTTGATGTTTTTATGGACATTTTAAAATGCTTAAATTGAGAATTTTATTTCAAAGTTTTCAAAAAAAAAGTTCTAACATTTTCAAAATGAAGCATGAATCTGAAACCTTTAATTTTATCTTCTTTCTTCTCTTTAATTTGAAATTTTTCAAACGAAAAAGCTTTACTTTTCTATTGTGCTTTTTTTATAAAAATTTTTTTTCTTTTTAATTCATAACTTCAGTAGAATCGGTTAACTACATTCAAAAATTCAGAATTTTAATATTTTTTATCCTTTCAAACTTATTACTTTTTTTACATGAATTTTTATATTTCTTCTACAAAAATTGCATTGAAAGCATTTCTGTAGCTTAAAGAATTTCCTTTCTCTCTTTGTTAGTATAAAATTTCAATAATTCAAAGAATTTTTCTCTTTGATATATCAAAATACTTCTATCAGGATCAAAACTATTTTTGTCAATTCACATCTGTTCACATATTTCTGTCTAGTAACAATTGTGTCTTTTCACACGACTTTTCTGTTCTTTTTTATTTTATTTTAAAGTCTGTTACAAAATATTTTCTCATCATCACAAAAGTTTTTTTAGAAAAGAAGAAGACAAATTAGATACAAGAATTCTCACAACAGCTTTCATTTGAGCTATAGCTTTAACTCAGAAAAAGTTTAGTCTTGCTTTTTTTTAAAAAAAAAATAATAGAAAAAGAAGAAAAATTTTCTTTACAAGCTGCTATGAAAACATCTTTGTGCCAACTCTCATGTGTACTTAAAGTAGGTACAAACACACACGTGAAAACTTTTTATTTTGAGAAAAGATACTTTTGACTGCTTTGTGCTGCTTGTCAAGCAGGGAATTTTAACTTTTTTGAAATATGCTCGCTGTTATTTTAAAAACATAATAACGATGTATGTTGGAATTTGTTTGGGTCAATCAAAATTTATGAGAAAGTTTTATTAAATTAAACGCAATTTTTATTAAAAATTTTTGAAAATCACAGAGTCCGAAATCATTTCATGAGTAATTAAAAATCGAGTAAATTTACTCGAGTAAAATTAGTTGAAATTTGCTCGAAGAAATTTTTCATATA